>CAUYTI010060458.1:0-35200 GCA_963575145.1 Galago senegalensis
TGGTCCCAGCTACTTGGGAGGCGGAGGCAAGAGACTCGCTTGAGCCCAGGAGTTGGAGGTTGCTGTGAGCTGTAATGCCACGGCACTCTACCCAGGGGGACAGCTTGAGGCTCTGTCTCAAAAAAAAAAAAAAAGAATAAATACTAATAGGAAATAACAATGAAATATTACAAATACTGTTTAAGCCTTCAGAAATTAAGTTTGCTTGATAAAAAATGCTTTGTGTTAGCAGAATTATAAGAAAATAAGCCCTCGTGAGCTAAAAAATATGATCACATGGAAGTAAAGATGGAAAGATAGAAAATAGAGACCGGGGAAGGAGGGAGAAGAAAGGATGGAGAGAAGTGGGTTAAAAAGTACAAAGATACGCTTAGATAAGGCCAGGTATGGTGGCTCACACCCGTAATTCCAACACTTTTTGGAAGGCTGAGGTGGGAGGATCACTTGAGGCCAGGAGTTCAAGACCAGCCTGGGCAACACAATGAGACCCCAACCCCTACATCTCTACCCAAAAAAGGTAAAAAATATTAGCCAGTAGCCCTGGCTACTTGGAAGGCTGAGGTAGGAGTATCACTTGAGCCTATGAGTTCAAGGCTGCAGTGAGCTATGATCGTGCCACCGTACTCTAGCCTGGATGACAGAGTGAGACCCTGTCTCAAAAAAAATTATACAGTTTGATAGAAGGAATTAATTCTGTTATCAGAATTAGCACTACTCTGCTATCTCTGTTTTGATAGCAGAGTAGTGTGACTGTAGAAGACCCAGAATTGATCACTATGAATCATGCACATGTAACACAATTTTACCTGTACCCCCAAACATTTGTACAAACTATTTTTAAAAAGGAAAAAAAAACAAAGAAAAGAAACTCTCACACTTGGCTCATAGGCGTGTAAAGTTGGTACAGACTTTCTGAAGAGCAATTTTGAAAATACAACAAAGGCTTAAGTATATCTGTAACCCCTGACACAGCAGTTCCACTTCTGGTGTTTACCCCCCCCCAAAAAAAATTAAATATGAGGGCAAAGATTGAGTCATCAGGATATTCCTCACAGTGACAGCACAATTGAAGCATTTGATATAAATATAAAAAATATGATGAAAGCTAAATATTCATCCACGGGGTGTTGAGTAAGTTAACTACAGTGCATTCATGTCATAAAACTCTATGCAGACATTTTAAATGACTGTATAAAAGAATATTTACTGACATAGAAAGATGGCTCAGGTTTATTTGCAAAAATACAAATATGCAAACATTTGGGAAGAAAAACATGAAATTGGATTACCTCTAGAGAGGAAGGAAGGGGGATGAGACCTGATGGAGAGGGGCAACAAGCAAGGTTCTGTGGTTCTTGGCCTGGGTGATATTACACGGTGTTCCCTTCAGAATTTACTTATTAAAATAGGGTTTCTCAACCTTGACACTATGAATATAATATTTTGGACCAAATAAATCTTTGTTGCAAGTGCTGTCTTGTGCATGGTAGGTTGTTCGGCAGCATCCCTGGCCTCTCACCATTAGATGTTAAAATCTACCCCCATCCCCACCTCCCTGGCCACATCCCAAACCCCTCTGCACCCCTCTCCTCCCCAGCCAGTGGCAACAAATAAAAATGTCTCCAGACATTGCCAAAAACCCCTGAGGGACACAATTGTCCCCAATTGAGAACCTCTGCACTAAATCATCCATTTATGTTTTACATACTTTACTTATGTGTAAAATTCCCTTTTAAAAAAGGGTAAAGAAGAATCTTGGAATAAATATGTCACATTGTCAACAGGTCAATTTAAGTGGCAGGATTTGGAGCCATCTGTTACTTTTGCCTTATGCCTTTCTATAATTTGTCATTTTTTTATAGTGAGTACATACTATGTTTAGTTAAAAAAGATAATAGGCCTTGCACGGTGGCTCTCACCCATAATTCTAACACTCAGGGAGGGTGAGGCAGGAGGACTGTTTGAGTTCAGGAGTTTGAGACCCCCTGAGTGACAATAAGACACTGTCTCTACTAAAAATAGAAAATTTAGCCAGCTGCAGTGGTACACACCTGTACCCCCAGCTACTGGGGAGGCTGAGGCAGCTTGAACCCAGGAATTTGAGGTTGCTGTGAGCTAGGCTTATGCCATAGCACTCTAACCTGAACAATAAAAAGAGATTCTGTCTCAAAAAAAAAAAAAAACCCACCAGACACCTATTTTCGAAGTTTTGATGTTTAGAAAGCCAGGTTCAGAGAGCCCAGTGCACCTACAGGCCATCTGCCCTACATAGATAAGTCAGGAGTGTTTCCTGAGGATAGGAGACTTCCTTCAGATGTTTCTGCAGGATCCCCCTGACTCCTGCTCAAAATCTAAAGACCCCTGGAGATGGGGGGGCTGAGAGACAGGGGGAGGAAGAGACACCTGATAGGGAGAGGGAAGGGTCAGCACTGACTCCCGGGTTCCTGCCTGATGAAGCAGGGCAGAAATTCATCATGTGGGGCATACCACATCCCCTTCAAGGAAATAAAATATTCACACTCCAAAGCAACAGTGATCTGGTTTTATTCTTGGATGAACCTCCCAGCACCTAGAATAGCACCAGGCACATAGTAGATACTCAATAAACATTTGTTCAATGAGCTAAATGCATGAATATAGGGATATTAATAATCAGATTACAGGACAGAAAGTGGGCAGGATAGAAGAGAAGTATAGATTATTAAATTATTAGGAAATGAAACTGCTTATTCACACAAATTATCAGTCAAAAATATCTATCATAGGCTCAGCACCTGTAGCTCAGTGGCTAGGGTGCCAGCCACATACATTGGAGCTGGCAGTGGTTTGAAACCAGCAGGGGCCAGCCAGACAACAATAACAACTACAACCAAAAACTAGCCGGACATTGTGGCTGGCGCCTGTAGTCCCCGCTACTTGGGAGGCTGAGGCAAGAGAATCGCTTAAGCCCAAGAGTTTGAGGTTGCTGTGAGCTATGATACCATGGCACTCTACTGAGGGTAACATAGTGAGACACTATCTCAAAAAAAAATCTACCCCAGCCCAGTCACGCACAGTGGTTTTGGTGAGCTAATTAATCAATCAATACAAAAACAAAAGAATGAGCAGTATTCCTTAACAGCTTCTGCCCTGAAGTCCTCAGACTAGGAAGCCAAAAAAATGCCCTCAGACTCCAGCTCCCAGCGCTCATAGTCTATTTTGGGAGGCAGGTCCTGAAATTACATCCGAGGCTGGAATGCTTAGGGAGCAACTGCAAGGGAAGTGGGGCCAGCCCAGGCCCATACATTTTGAGCTGCGTATAGGAGCCAAGCACACTGTACAGGCTGGCTTCTCCACCCTATACCACTTACAGGCCACATCACTCTCCCCTCTGTGCCATGAGGGAGTTCGGCTCAGGGCTTCTCAACTCGGATTGCAAACACATTCTCAACCCAGGTTGCAAACACCTTCCCCAAAACACCTGTGCCTGGGCCCCACCCAGAAAGATTTAGCTTCCCAAGAAAAGGGGACAGAGAGGTTGGCAGTGGTCTTTTTTAAAGCCTCCCACATAATTCTGATGTGCAGTCAGAGTTGAGTGCCCCAGTCCAGATGCCCCGTTAGTTCTGAGTCTGGTTCTAGAGGCTTCTCTCCCCAAGCATAAGCTCAGCCCCAAACTATACTAGAAAAGTCCTTTGTGGGGGAGCACGTTAATTTCACCTGTCACCACATCTCTGAACAATTTTTCTCAAGGGATAGCTCCAAAATAACCTGCTTCAGGTATTTGTTAAATGCTAACTCTTAGGTCATCTTCTAGACCTGCTGGTCAGTATCTCTAGGGATTAGAATCCAGAAATCTGTTTCTCAAGCATATTCTCCAAGTGAAAGGACCACATCCCAGAATGAGCGAGGCTCCCAGGCACCTCTGGAAGATGACTAGAGGCTGGACCAGCGGGGGCACAAATGATAGAGAGCAGCACTTGTGCTCAGTGCTGGGACATACTGATAAACAGGACAGGTCACTATTCTCAAGGATCTCTGATATCCTAAGCATGGAGCTGAGTACTAAGCAGAGGCTGATGAGAGTGTGCTAGCATCCATAACAAGGTGCTGTTGCATCCAGAGAGGAGGGGATGATAGCCAGGTGAATCCTGGATGCCTTCCTGGGGAAGGTGGCATTGCAGCTAAGCTTTGAAAGACAAATAGACTTTGAGCACTTAGAGATGTTACATCCTGTTATATATATAGTATTTCAGTTTTCCAGGGAGGACAACAGCTGCACATGCTTAGTACCTACACCAGGGCAACAGCTAAGAGGACCTTCAACGGATGTGGTCACTCACCTGTCTCAATGGCAGTGCCCACTCCAAGTACTGGAGTTTTCTGCCACAACCACTGACTTGGGCACATCATTTAACTTCCCTGGATTTCCATTTCCTTATTTGCAGAATGGTAATATTAGTGGCCACTATAGGATTATTTCAGGAGCAGCAAAAGAGGAATGAACAGACCAAAAACAGTTTCAAAGCATCCAAAAACCCTACAACGATGTGAGCCCCAGGGCTCTGAGTCTTTAGGGAATTCCTTTACCATAATTTTTTTCTTATGGTTAAGAATTTTATTATCAAAATTATTGCATCTCTTGTGAAAGTTCAAATGTTACAGCAAGGTGTAAACACTCCAAAGATGATGAAGGAAAAAAATAAAAGAAAAGAATAAAGAAACAAAAAAAGGAAGGAAAAAAGGTATAACTACTCCACTTGAGCAAGAAGTGATACTTCCCTTCCAAGATTCCTCCCCTACCCAGGTCTCTTGACAGCACCCTGCCCACAAAGAGAGGCTGGGGTCTCTGCCAGGCAGGGTGAGGTGGTGGTCCCACAATTTCTATACAGCAAGGCCTAGACAGTAGCTGATGCCCTTGGGAGAACTAAAGACTTTGTCTGAACTTTCTCTCACACAATGAGAGAAACCTCATTCACAATTATCAATGAAAACAGCAAAATTTTCTTAAATGTCTCAAGTCATTTGAGGGTCTACGGTTATTACTTTGAGGGTGCTTAGGGGTATGATTCAGATCATAGGTGGGAGCCAAAGGGCACCCTCTGGGCTCCCACTGTTTTCAAATCTCCTGAAAACACCAGCCATTTTCCCCTCTACATTTGGCCATCTTTTGTGATGCACATATGAATTTTTCTTAATTCCACAAAGCCACTGAATATGGCTCTTGGCCAAGTGGAAACCCCCTCCCTCTCCTTATTTATCTTTCTCTGCAGAACTGGAGTCCTGACTCACAGCCATTGTTTCTTCTCTTAATTTTGACAGATCCTTCCTCTTCCCTTTCCCCTCTTGACACACCCTCTTCCATGGGAAACTGCCTTAAAGTGGGGGGTCAAGGGTGCCTGGGGAGCAGTGATGTGTGATTCCTTTGCTCCCCCAGAGACCATTTCTAGTCTGAACATTACATATAGTGGCTTGGGCTTCTTAAGTTTAGCAAAATATCCCTGACACCCCCAAAATTCCTGTGTCAAAGCTATATCATCCTATTCTGTTCCTCTTCTTCCTGATTGAAATACGGCAGATTTAGTATGGCCAGCGTGCCATTAAAAAAGAGGTGAATGAATGAATTTAAAAGAGACACAATTTTCAAAGCACACCATCTACATGTCCAGTTTTTAAGTGGCCCTGATGCCTCTCTACCTTCTGCATCCATCTTCCAACCCATCCTTATCCCGACTGTCAGGTGAGAGCTGGGACTTTATTCCCTCTAGATATGGATCTTAGCATAGTGATAACTGCTAACATATTATGGCACCTTCAGTTTTCCAAATTTTCAAAGCCCTATGGCATTTATTGTGCCCTGTTTAGTTTCCGTCTCCCCCCTGAAGAAGTCAAGGCTGGGATTTCTGTCCCTGCTAAAAAAGGGAGAAACTCTGGCCTGGACAGGGGTTAGCGCCGGCTCGCGGCCCCAGACCCGCTAGTGCGCGCAAGTCAGGTGGTGCCCAAGTGTGAACTCTGCGGCCGCGGGTATCTCACCTCGGAAAGTCAGGCTGGCGACAGGGTCGCTACGCCGGTCCTTCTTCCCACTTGGGAGGTTGCTGGCCTTCACCAACAGACAGCACAGCATGGCTCAGCAGCCCCAGCGCGCAGAGGCGCGGCGGGTCAGGCGGCAGCGAGAGCAGTGGGCCCAGGTACCCACCGAGAGAGAGCCCGGCTACTAGGCAGCCGCGCCTGAGGCCGTCGCCTTCGCTGCGCCTCCGCGGAAAAGTGGCCAATGTCTGAGAGAGGCCACAGGGAGGACACCGGACACCCAATGGGCGGACCCTCCCCTCCGGCCCCTGCCCAGATCCGCCCTGCCTGCAGCGGGCGGGGCGGGGCGGGACAGGGACCAGACGGGCGCCTGTGGGGATACTGGTCCCCTACTCCACGGGCCCCAGCTCCCGGCTGGAAGGGAAGCGCCGCTGACGCCGAGCGCGGACACTGAGCCTCCGATGCGGCGGGCTCCACGCCTTCCGGAGGCTCCCGGGCACGTGAGCGCCAATGCCAACTTTACGAGCCGCCGTGGGCTCTCCGCTAATAGGTGGGAACGAGAAAAGAGTGCAGGCGGAAGATGGGGGAGGTCAGCGGCGGGAACGAGTGTCTCCAGGAAACTGCAACTTAGAGCAAGAGCTGAAGAAGTGTGCGGAGCGCACGGGCGCCCTGCTAGCCACTCGCCTGTCCACACCCTCCCTATGACCGCCGCCGGGGAGCCGCTACTCTCTCCTCCTGCCGGCTGCTGAGAGCCCAGGGCCAGGAGAGACCCAAACGCTCGAGCCCCGCAAACCCACCCCGGACTTTCTCCACGGCAATCTAAGGTCACTCATGTCTAGAGGCAGCGATCAGTGAGTGTTCAAATCATATTGTGTTCCCTTGAGTACAGGGATCCACTCGCTGCCTATTTCGTCCCTTGCAAATCCCCTGCTAACAGTATCCACAGCCCCTGACCCCCACCATGGAGAAGGTTGCTTACAGCGTGAACCTTGAGCAGTGTCAAAGAAAGCATGCTTTCTTTCCAGTGTTAAGTCTACTTCTTTTCCTGCTTAGGAACTTCTTGACCACAGGGGTCCTGGCTTCACCCCTCTATACCCCAACACGCCAGCACCTAGCACTGGACAGGGCAGGTCCCTCCTCCCACCTGCCAATCCTCATTCTATTATGCCTAAATGCCCCAAATCCCAACTCTCTTTCCCCTCTTATTTTGGAGAATACGGTATTTTCACGTGGCTAAACCACAGCCCTGGTGAATCCAGCTCGGCCTCCACACTTGCCCCCTAACCACTCAATGTGGAGAATAATACAGCTGACCTGAGCAGTGTCCCTTGATAGTCACCTCCCCAAACTGAACATCCCTGTGGTGGACAATCATACTCTCCTTCTCCAGTCTCATCAATCACCCTCTCTCCCAGGTGACTATTTCATACTGTTCTCTCTCCCCAACCTACAACATCCCCTTGCTCAGCCTCACCCTCAGTTTACTTCCTATTTACTGAGCAGAGAACTTCCTCAGGCTCCCAAGCTCCTTTAAACCCCATAAGCATCTGTGCCCAAATCCTCTCAGCCTTCTCTCCTGTTCTTATGAATGAATCACTCGTGCTTCTAACTAAGACCAGCCCCACACTTGGGCATGGATCTCATCTCTCTCCTTCATTCAGTGACAAGTCTCTGGGAATTCTCCCCACCCCATCCCTGCATTACCAAGTTTTCCCTGCCTACTGAGCCAGCACCGTGCCAACATGATGTAATCATGCTCAATAAAGCACATCCTTCAGCAGATGTCCCCGTCAGCTACTAGTCACTTCTCTCTTTACAACAGTATCCTCTGAGAGAGCTGTCCACACTTTGTGTCTGATCTTTCTCCTCCAATCTCTCTTGAAACCACACAGTCAGGCCTTCAGCCCCACTACATCACTAAAACTGCAAATCCCATCAGTTTTCCTGCAAAAGATGTCCAGAATCTCACCATCTCCACTGTAACCACCCTGGTGGAAGCCACAGCCGTCACTTGCCTGAATCACTGTAACAGACTCGACAGTTTCCCTACACACACCTCCTGCTCTGCCCATGCCCCTCAATCTATTCTCCACCTAGTCAGCATGACTTGGTGTCACTCTTTAAATCAAAGTTCTCCAATGGTACCATCTCACTCAGAGCAAAACCCAAAGTCTTCCACATGACCTTCAAAGCCCTGCCTGACCTCACTGACCTCGCTAGGACTCACCTTTCTTCAAGCAAGCTAGCCCCTATAGCTCAGTGATTTTCAACCTTTTATCTTATGGCACACTTGAACCTATAGTTAAATTTCTGTGGCCCACTTAAGTTATGTTGATCAAAACAAAGATAAAAAAAATACTATGCTTTCAAAAATAATGTCATTAATGATCTTTAAAAATTTCCACCACACCAGTGTTGAAAATCTCTGCTCTAGCTATTCCTCAGCTGAGTCAGGCCAGCACCTGCTCAGGGTTTTTATGAGATGTTCCCTTTGGCTGTAATGCTTAACCCTTCCCTTCCTTCTGATGTCCACTCCCATGGGACCCCCCTCTGACCATTCAGGTAAGAATTTCAGACGCCCCCCCCTTGCATCTCCCTTTCTTGCTTTTTCTTGAGCACAGATCACTATGTAATGTATGTAGTCTTTTCCACCTTCCCCATTGGAATGTCTGCTTCAAGATGACAGAGATTCTTCTCTGCTTTGCTCACTGCTGTCTGTCTCCTCAGCCCCTGGAACAGCACCTGGTACAAAGTTGGTTCTCCAACAATAGTTTCTAAATATTTGACTGAAAGAATAAATGAATCCCACATGCACTCACCAGTCACCTCTGACTTCCTGAGAATGAATCACATCCCTTCCCTCCAGAAGCTCATGGTCAGGAGGTAGAGACCACAGAGGGCAGCAGTCACATCTGCGGGCACAGTGGGAAGGGCTCTCAGGGGAGGTGGGAGGCCCATAAAGGAACTGGCAATTCCCAGTGGGGTGGGATGTGGGGTGAAAGGACAGGAAGGAGAAGAGAAACTGAGCTTGTCCTCCCCTAGCATCTTCCTCAGCCATTTAGACCTTCTCTTCTACCTCCTGACTCCACCCCTTCACCCACTGTCAAGATGAGGTGGACACCTGGCTCCTTCCCAACATCCAGACCCCTTTCCTCCCTCCTAGTGGAACACAACTGCCTAGGTACCTACCCCCAGCTCCCGGGTGGATCCTACTTTATCTGAACTCATTTGCTGGCAATGAATATTGGTCTAGCAACAGGTGTCTGTTCCTAAGTTGTTCCCCTGAAGGGACAGATTTATACACCATGAATAGAGAAGCCCAATTCCCTCATCTGTGCGTAAGGAAGCTTATAGTTCTGACTGCCAACCAAGCCAAGGATGTAGCAGACACCACAGACAACAGGCCAAAGAGAAACATGGAACCTTGCTGGTGTGAGGTAGCATGAAGCTATAGTTCCAGCCACATGGGAGCCTGCAGCAGGAGCATCACTAGAGTCCAGGAGTTCTGGGCTGTAGTGTGCTATGCCAATCAGTTGTCCACACTAAGTTTCCCATGAGTATAGTGACCTCCCAGGAGTAGGGGACTCCGAGGTTAACTACAGAGGTGTGAATCGACCCAAGGCTGTCTCAGTGACCCAGGTATTCTCAGTGTACACTACAGGACTGGCCTGGAATTGGCTTACTGGACCCTGCACTTGGCTTCCAGTACCAGTTCCACCCATGGTGAGTTTAGCCAGAGGTTCTCAAAGAGGACAGTACTTGGGCGGCACCTGTGGCTCAGTGAGTAGGGCACCAGCCCCATGTATCAAGGGTGGTGGGTTCGAACCCAGCCCTGGCCAAACTGCAACTAAAAATGGCCAGGCGTTATGGTGGGTGCCTGTAGTCCCAGCTTCTTGGGAGGCTGAGGCAAGAGAATCACCTAAGCTCAAGAGCTGGAGGTTACTGTGAGCTGTGATGCAACAGCACTCTACTGCCACGGCATACTACTGAGGGCAACAAAGTGAAACTCTGTCTCAAAAAAAAAAAGAGGACAGTACTGCCCCCCAGGGGAATTTTAGATATTGCTAAGTTCTTTTCTTTTTTCCTGTCACAGTAATTTCCTGGCTTTGCTCTTCCCCACAACACCCTACCCTGGTTTAATCTATCAGAGGCAGCACAGGAAATTGGTAGGGGACATATCTAATAATTCCAGAGGAACATTCCGAGGGACTTATACAAACCATTGGCTGGTTTCCAAGGAACCAGGGCTCCACACACCTGTTCTGCAAACCAGAAAAGCAACAGCTGGCAACAACAGTCCTGCACACATCCTGAGGCCTCTTTCCCACTGCAATCTCCAACTTCCTGGCCTGGTCGCCATTCACTGCCCTGCACTTCTCCCTTTCAGATAACTGATTGCTCCCTTGCAGACTTCAAACCAGGGCCTGGTGACTCAATGGGGTTTCCTTTCAAGAGGCCTTGTTGTATCAGAAATAAACCTCTAGGGTGGTGCCTGTCGCTCAGTGGGTAGGGCGCTGGCCCTATAAACGGGTGGCGGGTTCGAACCCAGCCCCAGACAAACTAAAAAAAAAATAGCCAAGCATTGTGGCAGGCGCCTATAGTTTCAGCTACTTGGGAGGCTGAGGCAAGAGAATCACCTAAGCCCAAGAGTTAGAGGTTACTGTGATCTGTAACACCACAGCACTCTAATGAGGGCCATAAAGTGAGACTCTGTCTCAAAAAAAAAAAAAAACAAAGAAAAGAAAAGAAAAAGAAAAGAAGCTGTAATAGAGAATGTGGCTGAGAATGCAACTTTTCCTCCCATATATATCCTCCCCTATTTGTCCCTGGAAATTTCCCATAACGTGCCTGGGCACATAGCCATCTAAATAAAAACACTGCATTTCCCTGCCTCCTTTGCAGCTAGGTGTGGCCATGAGACCAGCTGATGGTCAACAGGACATGAGCAGAAGGGAGGGTTGTAGCTGCCTGCTTGTGTCCTTAAAGGGAAGGGCATGCCTCCCCAGCCCCTTCTTTCCTCTGGGTGGAATACAGGTTGTGGTAGTGAGCCATCTTAGACCATGTTGTAAAAGGGATCCCCTGGGGATGGCAGAGCAGCAAGACAGGGGGAATTGAGGTCCTGGACAGCCTTATGGATCAGAATCTTACCATCCAGGACTGTCTATCAACCATTAAGTGAATGAGGAAAACCATCATGATTACACCACTGTTATTAGGGCTCAGGTACAAACAGCCAGGTCTGCATTTCACCTAATCCTTTAGGTATAGGAGCTTCTTGACATCCTAGACTACTCTAGCCCCACTATGAAGGCAATAGGCATGGATTAGCATAGCAAGCCTAGTTTTTATTTATATTCCAGGCTTACTGCAGTGTTTCAGGGCTGACAGAGGTAAGGTGGGAGGGGATTAATGCTCATATAGCCCTGATAGTGCTGACTGATGAGCCCAAGGGAAAAGACACTGGCTGCCCGCTCTCCAGAGAGCCCAGACGCAAGGTCTCTAGGATGAAATGAAACACTGTACATCAGAGGCTGTCATTGGTATCCCCTAGGACACATCCAGCCTACAGACATGTTGTCCTTGACCAATACAATGTTTTATAACGAAATTGTATCTCATTTAAACCTTAGAAAATTTTTCATAAATCTGAATTTATAGCTTCTCATGAAAAATCAGAGAAGCTGGCATGTGGGCCCCAATTCCCTGCCTAACACTGACCAGCTGGCACCTGTGGATAGGCTATGCCCTGTCAACTCCCCCGACTCACCACTGCATACCCAATACATGCAGATAATTTTCCTTCTAACCAAATCTTAGGTCACCTGCCAGGCTCCTGTAGGCATGTGAGTCTGTGACCTCTGCCACTTATTTGGGGTCCTACCTCCCTAACCATTGAGGAAGGAGTGCCTCAAGCACCTGACAAGGCCTTTCTTGCTGCTGGAGTTTAGCCAGTTCACTTTCTCTGACCACATTCTCCTAGTGGCTGGGGCTTTGTTTCTTCCCAAGGTTCAAACAAGGGGTGTCCAGGAGGCAAACAAACCCTGCCTCTGTGCTCAATGACATCGACCTTGAGAGGTACACTCTGCATGAGTTTCCAGAGCCTAGTGGGTAGGTAGGAGAGGAAAAGAGTGAGACTAAGGAGATGGCATCAGGAGGTTTTGGGGTCCTAGAGTGAGTCATCAATATTTGTTCCAAAAAAAATGAAGCACCATTGTGTAGGCCACAGCCAGCCATCAGGTAAGTGGACAAAGGCCTTCACTTTGGAAGGGGCTGCTTCAGGAGGGGCACCTAGAGAAGACAGTACCAGTGTCCCCAGGGGCAGATGGGATGGTCATTCCCTGCTCAGCCAGTTGTGTCTAGCCTGGCAAAACAGTAGATGAACGAAGAAAGCTGATGAGAGAATTGACCAGGCAAAAAAAGATATTTAAACACTTTTTGCATGTATGCAATGACTTCTTAGTATAGGTACTATAAATATTAATAATAATAAGTATTATAATAAATAAATACATCATAACATGTAAGAATGCTGAGTGCCAGGCACTGTTCAAAGTGCTTTATACGGACTAACACATAAATCCTTCGGAACCATCCCTCCAAAGCAAGTATGTGCCGTTATTATCAATACTTTACAGATGAGAAAATTGAGACACAGAGCAGTTAAATTTATTCAAAGACACACAGCCAGAAAGTAGCAGAGCTGGGATTCAGAGGCACCAGCCACATTCAGATTTAAATGAGATGCAATTTTGTTATTAGTTCAAGTTCAAGGTCCCATCAGTTGTTCTCTACCTTCTTTGATGCTCTCATCCCATAGCCTGTGACCAAGGCTACCAGGTATCTGCACTCCAGGGTGGCCCACCCAGCTTTTACTTTAAACTAGACAAGCTGAGCTGGGGATCCACAGTTACGCTGCCCCCTCTGGGAGGTACAAGAGGACCTGCCACACCCACCACAGGCTGCCCACCTGGTGCCATCAAGTACAGGAGGGTGATACAGAAGGTGAGGGACCCCTGAGATAAAAAAGCATACACAAGAGTCGAGGATGCCTGTGCCTGGTGAGCAAATAGCAGCAACAGGAATGTGAAACGTCAACGTGCAAACCAAAGTAGGCTTCAGGGACACAGCCAGGCATGGGTTCAAGTCCTACCCCTCCACCTTTTATTGCTTATCTTTGGTAAATCAGAGGTAAAGAGAGATGTAGAAAGTAGAGCACTTAAAGACAGGGGATATGGAAAGGAATCTCTGGGACCAAACTGCTTAGGATTGAATCCCAACTCCACTACTTGGCAGTGTATAACCTTAGGCAAGTTATTTCACCTGTTTGTGCCTCATTTTTTTATCTGTAAAATGGGGGTGACGACAGTTGCTACTATACACACTTGCCAGGAGGACTAAATGAGGCACGTGTATATACATACATCAATAAGTGCCTGGTACAAATTATTAAAAGGCCATGATGTAGCTCAGGTCATATGTTCTATTTAGAACAACAGTGTCTGCCACACAAGCACAGAATCAGTTAAATAGATCTCTTTTGTAGAACTGTTCGGAGATTTTAAATAAATAGTATCTGAAAATAACACATTGTTTGTGTTTAATGAATGTCCATTCCCTTTCCTTGTGATGAACAATACATTTTAAAAATCAGAATGCAGCTCAGCACCTGTGGCTCAAGTGGCTAAGGCACCAGCTACATACACCTAAGGTGACGGGTTTAAATCCAGCCCGGGCCCGCCAAACAACAATGACGGCTGCAACCAAAAAATAGCTGGGTGTTGTGGCGGGCACCTGTGGTCCCAGCTACTTGGGAGGCTGAGGCAGGAGCCCCGGAGTTGGAGGTTGAGCCCCGGAGTTGGAGGTTGCTGTGAGCTGTGATGCCACAGCACTCTATCCAGGGTGACAGCTTGAGGCTCCATCTCAAAAAAATAAAAATAAAAATCAGAATGGGCTTGGCTCCTGTAGCTCAGTATCTAGGGCACTAGCCACATACACTGGAGCTGGTGGGTTCAAATCCAGCCCGGGCCTGCCAAACAACCCTGACAACTGTAACCAAAAAATACCCAGGCATTATGGCAAGCACCTGTAGGCCGAGTTACTTAAGAGGCTGAGGCAAGAGAATCTCTTAAAACCAAGAGTTTGAGGTTGCTGTGAGCATTCTACCCAGAGCAATAGCTTGAGACTCTGTATCAAAAAAAAAAATCAGAATGCTCCATCTTTTGGTCATTTGTCTTACATAGTGTTCCCTGCAGCCTTGCACTCCCACTACTGTGACTCAGCTCCAGGTTGGATACACCCAGCACTGCCTCCCTGTGCTAGCTCAAGTCCAGGGTGCCCTGGGTGTGGGCAGTACATGGTATGCTTTCCAAAGGACTTTCTTATTCATGAACCAGGCATCCTGAGAACAACAGAGGGCACTGATGATGTGGGCTGGGCAGGGGTGCTTTGACCAGGCCCCTGCATTCTTCTGGATCTACTTTTTTCAACTGCAAAGGGTGATATCATTGCTCTTTGGCCTCACAAAGCTGCTGTGAGCATGAAATTATGCATACAGAGGAACCAGGAGGTATTGTTATGGGATATTATAATCATGTAGCCAAAGGAGGAGCTTTACGAGACAAAAACCTAAAGAGTCTGAGAAGGCCAGATCCAAGCCAGAATCTAAGGAAGGGCTTTTGGGTGGGGGGGGGCTGGGGGGGGGTGCATGTTTTGCTTTGAAGCATGCTCCTGAGACCAGAGTCTGTGTAATCATTCACCAGCCTGACCCTTGCAGGAGGAGGAGAGGGAACAGGCCTGAATGCTGAAGGAAGGCCAAATTTGGACATGGGTTAGCAACTTGGCTAATGCAGGAGGTGAAATGTGGCCAGGGGCTGGGGGAGGGACTGCATTCCCTGGGACTTCCTGGTAGTGACAGTAATGACTGGGAGTGAGCCTTCCCAGGCTCAGAGGCTCCTGATTGATCCCCACAGACAAAGTACTTCCTTTCTCCACAGTGAGCTCTGGGCTCTGGGAAGGGAGAGTGCACACAGAGGAGCCAGTCAGTGGGCAAAGGGCAGGGCTGTGGACAGGCAGGGGAGGAGCCCAGTTAGAGATGTGAAAATGGGAGGATGCCTTGAGGATGAGGGGATACTGCTCCACAGACAGGCCCTTGGGACTGAAATAATGATAGAAGGGAAGCCATACCAGAAGTATTTCCTATGGAGGAAGCACTTCTGGGCTCACCAAGTGTTTCGCATTTATTATTCATCCTTTCCTTTCTTCCAGGTTTCTGAGCCTGGATGAAGTAGAAGGTTAGTGTATTGAGTGTATGGGGAGGGGGGTGTGGTCAGAGGGAAGGTGGAGGCAAGTCTAGTTAAGGTGAGTGAACACCAGTGGACAAAGCCCCTGAGAGCAGGGGCTCTGCAAGCCGGTAGGCATTTGTGCGCTGCACAGCTGCAGAGGGGACTGTTTTGTAAATCCTCCTCAGCCCTCAGGCTGGGTGTTTGGGTGGGAGGCAGCTGCCTGTCCTCCCTGTCAGGTGATAGACTCCTCCCTCCCCTCAACCAGGGGAATACCGACAGCAACCTAGAACCCAGGGCCCCCAGTCAGGCAACTGAACAGGGCTGCTGACCTGGCCTGGAGAGAGGAAGCATGAAAAATCCTCACTAACACCCTTTCCTCTCTGCTGGAAACACCTTGATAAAGCTCATTTCCTGAGGCCCCCAGAGGAAACTGGTTGAGAGCAGCATTTTAGGAAAAAAGCACAGCTGGAGTGGCACCCTCAGCTCACTCCCTCAGTTCCTCGTGTTGGTGTGCACTGCTTGCCAGGCTCCTTCCGGAGCTCGACCCTAGTCCAACAAATACAGACACCACCACCCCCAAATCTCACACCCAGAAGTGGGTGTGCCTGATGGGGCCAATCTGCAATGCTGGTGGTGGACATGTCTGTGTTCTCAGAGCCGCCATTGCTTGGAACATCCCATTTGCTCCAGTGCCTGTGTGTCCTGCAGGTAAACAGGCACATCCGGAAGTTGGGGAAACTGAAAGGGGACGTCTGTGTTGGATGATCAGAGGGCTGGGATGAAGTTAGACCAGAAGGCAGACCTTGGGAGATAGGGAGTGGCAAGTAGGGGGCATTAGGAGGAGAACCCTGATTGGGGGAGGCTCAAATTCTTACTTCCCAGTTCAAAGACCCAGCTGTGTAGACCTCAGCTCTGGCTTGACCCTGAGGGGTTCCCTAAGAAGTAGACAGGGGCAAGCCCTGCCCTCCTAGGAAAAGTCCAGTCATGACCCTGTGAAGACCTTCCTGTGGGTGGTCCCAATCTGATAGGGGACCAGGTTCCCCTGGTCAAGGAGGCCCCTCTCTGGAATGGAAACGGATATTACACCCCATATTCTACCCTCCACATGCACCAGTTTAGTGGAGGCAGGGAGAGAAAGTACCTAAAGGTTGGTGCTGCTGACAGCTATACCCAGTTGCTAAATTTCCCCCATGCTGTGCCCAAAGCAAGAGTTCATAGAAGGGTGGGAGGTGCCTCCCGTCCATGGCCACCAGCCTCTTGTAAGCAAAGGCTGCGTGCGGAAAGCAGCCAGGCCCACGCCAGGGAGGGAAGAGAGCCGGGTTATAAATAGGCCTGAGACCAGGCCTTCCGGGGAGAGGAGGGGAGCCTGCAGTACAGCGCTCTGCCCTCTGCAGTGCGGAAAACCTCTTCTAAAAGGTCCTGAGGAGGTGAGAGGAAAGGTGCTGGTCCTGCCCTCCTGGCCTACCTCAGTGCCAACCCGGGCTCAGCGATATTCAGCCACCTCCCTCTCTGCTCTCTAGCTCTCTGCCTCAGTTTCCCTCTAAGGCGTTCTCCCCCCCCCCCCAGGATGTGTGTCTTTGCAACTCTCACTCCAGGGCCTACTGGCGGACCAGAAAGTCTTGTGTGTCACTTCCAGACGCTCTCCAAGGTAGAGAGCCGTGACACCCCCTTCCCGACCCCACCGATCCCCAGAGGAGTGGCGGTCCCTTCCTACCTGCAAACACGGCGGAGCAGTAGGCATCGCTGATGTCGGTGTCCGGAGTGCGGACGTTTTCGGCGTAAAGGATGAAGACCCTCAGCATGCCTGGAGCGCTTGGGGCCCCCGTGCGTCTAGGGCGTGAAGAGGGCCAGGGGAGGTCCTGGAGGGCTGACGTGCAGGTCGTGGGTCCCCTCAGAGAAGAGGGCTGGCGGAGCAAGGCCTCCTCAGATCTCTGGCTCCCGGCTCAGAGCTGTTGCTCTTAAAGGGAAACAGGACACCCGCGGGCTGCTCGAGTGGACTGGCTTGTCAGCGGGCGTTCCGAGAAGAACAGGGGCTTCTGCTCATCTTCGCCCCCGCCGCCTACCCGGGCTCCTTTGAGCTGTAATCTAATGCTCCGGCCGCGGAGTCTCCCAATGACACGGCATTTTACACCTGGCCAGTGGCAAAGCGCACTGGGCGGTGGCCGCGATGGCCGGGGGCTGGACCAGCGCTCCGGGCGCCCGGCGTAGCCCAGATCACTCTCTCGGATGGCAGAAAGGCTCGGCCCCTCCCCTGACCATCCACCGAGCGCTAAGCCAAGCCTGTCACCTCCCTCCGCCCCTGAGCAGTCTCTTTCCATAAGCCAGCCGGACAACCCTGGGTAGGACGGGAGATCCCAGGGAAGGGCTGGCAGCAGGCACAGAAGCCCGAGGCTGATTTCCATTGCCTGGAAGTCCCAGCCACTTTAAAAAGTTTGCCCTCACTTCTCTAGTCGTACAAGCAACACATGCTAATTTTAACACAAAAAGCATAAAGAAGAAAATCTCTGCTTCTGAGTAAAACAGTATTAACATTTGGATATTTGGAGGCTTTTCTCTCCAAATGTATGCATATATGCATGCGTTAGAGTACTCCCATCTGAGTGTGTATGCAATCTGTGCCCCACAAGCTCATGTAACACTTCCTTGTATCGTTAAAAATTCTTCATGAACAACTTTTTCAAGAGCTAAATAATTGTCTGTCATCTGAACGTGCTAGATTCACAAAGCTTTCGCCTATTGTTACACATTCAAGTTCTTCCTAGATTGTCACTATTATAATAGTCCGCAGTTTGTTTAAAATAAAAATGGATATAAACTCATCTTAGTATCAATCTTCCCCCTCTCCCACACCCACTAGTTTTTCAGATTTGTTTCCTGGCTTTGGAGTTATAAGGTTGCAAGACATAACTTTTTTTAGGTTTGGGTACCTGTTGCTAAACTGCTTTCCGGGAGCTATGTAGTTCCACACTCCCAGCAGCCTGTGACTCACCTTCTAAAGAGAGCCAGGCAGATGGGTGTGCAGCTGTTAACAAAACTCCCTGAGCAGCCCATGTGGGCAAAGACTCACCCAGGATAGAAGGGCCAATTGCTGACAGGGGGCTGATTATTTTCCCCAACAGAGGTACTAGGAGGGAGCAATTCTCCCACAAAGTTGTATAATCTCAAGATCAGGGTAGCAAATATTTCCTGTGGTCACTTAGGATCCTCCTGTAGCAACCCATGCCACCTTCTTTTCTTTGCCTCTAGCAAATATATGGTGGGGAGAGAGAGATGAAAAGGGAGTTGAAATTCAGTCTTTCATTTAAAAGGAATGTATTGAGTCCTGCAACAGGCTAGGCACTGTCCTGGGTGGGAAACACAATGGTGAGCAGAGGTGACATGGTCCTGGTTATGCACTAAATAGTATACTCTCAAAATTTGTATGTGAAAGACATTAAATGTGATTGTGTTTGGAGATAGGACTTCAAAGAGGTGACCAAGTTAAAATGAGGTCATTAGGATGGGCCCTAATCCAATCTGACTAGTGTCCTTACAAAAAGAGCAAATTTAGACACACCAGGATAAACCAGGAATGCATGCACACAGAAACAAGGCCATGTGAGGACATGGTAAGAAGGCAGCCATTTTCAAGCCAAGAAGAGAGGCCTCAGAAGAAACCAAACCTGTTGATCTACACCTTGATCTTGGACTTCTAGCCTCAAGAATAAATTTCTGCTGTTTGAGCCACCCAGTTTCACAGTATTTAGTCATGACAGCCCTAGGAAATGAATATAGTCCCTGACCTCAAGGAGCTTCCGCATCAGCAGGGGAAACTGACCTTTATGGACTAATCAAGTCAGTCATGCACCACTACAAATATGTAAGTGCAATAAATGAGAGAAAACTTGAGAGTGACAGCAGAGAGCAGTGGATCCTGTTTGAGATGAGATAAGGCCAGTTAGGAGTTCACTGAGCAGAACTGAGGTGGAGGCAAGGAAGAGAGAGTTTCAGAGAGAGGGAAGGGCATGCTCTCCATCAGGGGCCAGGGGGAGTAGCCTGTAGATTAAAGGTGGTCGGATGGGTGAGGCAGGCTGCAGCACACACAGGGCCTAGCTAGGGGGAACTGTATTCTGGTCTGCACAGTTCAGGGGAGTAACAGGGCCTGATCTACTGCTCAAAAGCTCTCTCTGGCTGCTTTTTGGAGAATGAAGTACAAAGGGTCAGAGTGGAAGTGAAGAGATGGGTCTTCACTTGACCCTACAGCAGGGGTCAAGGTGAAATGAGGGTGACTTGGACTAAGGTTGTGAAAATGGGGATGGAGCAAGTAAGGCAAAGCTGGGAGGAAAAAGGAGAGAAATTCCATGATCCTTCTACTCATCATTGTGTCCCCCATCTAGGACAGTGCCTGGCTTCCTTCAGGACTCAGTATCTTCTCCTTAAATGAATGATTGAACTTTGATCCCCTCCCCATCATCTGTTGTGCTAGAGGCAAATAAAGGAGGAAGGCATAGATGGCTGCTGGAGGAATCTAAGTGACCACAGGAGGAACCTAAGTGACCACAGAAAATGTTCACTACCCTGATCTTGAAAGTACAGACCTTTGGGGGAGAACTGCTCCCTCCTAGTACCTCCAAGCAAAGCAGGTGAAATAGTTTCTTATTACAGAACTTGCCCATTATGTGTTGCTTGAGAAAACAACTTTGGCTTGGGTGAAGTACAACAGACCCTCCATAGTTGACCACCTCTCTATATTGATCACCTCCTTAAGTTAACCTAATTTTCATAGCCCAGACATGCACCACATGTACCTATCAGTGGGCAATGGTTCCTCATTTTGACCACTTTCCTATGTTGACCAGTTTGTTAGTCCTTTGGGTGAACAACTTACAGAGGTTCTACTGTAATTGATTCATTCAATCCATCATTCATTCATTTCTCAACATATATAGGTACCTTATATGTGGTAGGCATTTGCCAGATAACATTTTAGAGAAAGGTACCAGGTAGGGAACAAAATGTAATTGCACTGAGAAGAAGGTCAAAAGGCCCTATTGATTTAGGGCCCTATTGATTTAGGGCCAAATTGTGTCCTATTTTTAGAGAAGCACAGTTGGCTCTACTCAGATGTATAAAGTAATACAAACATGCTCTATAGCAGAGCTTGAACTGAATCTAAGAAACACCTAGCTGCTTGTAAATGGCGTGACTAAAGTGATTTCAAAAGTGTAGGTTTTCTTTGTAGGTTAGACATCCTTTTTGCAACTTCTCTACTTAATTTATTCAAATAGCAGGCGATCTTCAAACTTTTCTGCATGGCATTGTCTGTGTAGAAATAAACCCCTTGTGAGCATATATGCACCCAAACTTTATTCCAGCGTGTAGGGTATGTTTGAGAGTATCTTTTCTATTTAAAAGAACTACTTTCTCTAAGACCACCCAATTTGAAAAAAATCAGATTATCTCTCTCAAGAATTTGGAATCGTGTGGGAGGGGCAGTGCCTGTGGCTCAGTGAGTAGGGCGCTGGCCCCATATACTGAAAATGAGGGGTTCAAACCTGGCCCCAGCCAAACTGCAACAAAAAAAATAGCTGGGCTTTGTGGTGGGCGCCTGTAGTCCCAGCTACTCGGGAGGCTGAAGCAAGAGAATCACCTTTGCCCAAGAGTTGGAGGTTGCTGTGAGCTATGTGACACCATTGCAATCTACCTAGGGTGATAGAGTAAGACTTTGTCTCTACAAAAAAAAAAAAAGAATTTGGAATCAGAACTGAGAGATGTTGGCTCTGTGGGTGACTAAAGCTGAGATAAATAAAATGGGAGACACAGAAGAAGTGGAGAAAGTTTTGTAGTCAGAGAAAAAGAGATTCTGAGTAGGAGGTGAGGTGAGAGAAACAAGAGAATGAGAAAGAGACTCTTCTGGGGTTGGTTCCAGATCTCATTCCTCATGAGTCTCCCTGTCCAAGTGCTGCGAGGGCCCTTGCTGTGGACATTTGGCAGTTTGGGCTCTTAAAACACCCTTTCCCTTTTCCCATCCCTCATAGGTGGTCATGGGGAGCAGAAGTACCTTTCTTCTGGAAGCCTCAGAGCTGAGGCCTCCCCTTCTCCGTCACTATACCCACTATGGCCCAGGCTCGGTGAGTGGGGTGTTCTCTCCCAGGTCTTGAGGTCCTTGAGGAGCTTTAAGATGTCTGATCTGACAGCTGTAGTGACTGCAAATGACCAGCCTTTTTCTGCTTTGGGACAGAGGATCAGAGCTGTGGCTCCTGCTCTCTGAGCCCTGTCCATTTCCCAAGCTAAGGAAGGTCTCCAACTTCCCTCCATTCTATGAGCCCCCAAAGCTCTCCTAAAACCCTCTCTTGCTTCAGATGCCCAGGCCTTGCTGCTGTAGCAAGTAAGCAGGAATCCTGACTGATATACTTAGTACCTTCATAGTGAATTGCTGTGTATTTTACTTACGTAGGGTAACTTGAAGCATAGTTCTCTTTCTTGCTACAAAAGAACCTTGCCTATGATAGTCAAGGTGTATTAAGTGGCACTAGCTTCCTGTATTTCTGCCTACCTTCTCCTCTCCTTCAGAATTATGGTTGGGCTCACACTAAGCAAAAACAGAGGGAGTGAATAATGTAAGGAATTAGAGCTTTGATGTAGCCTAGAAAAGTCCCCCAAGAATAAGGTGAGGTCTAGGGGTGCTTGTATATGTCTCTTATCGTCAGGGGGACTTTTATGGTTTGGGGATTCTCCCTTACCTGGGGTATCATGAGAGAGTAACCATCAGAGCTGCCACATATGGCTATATAGATACCATGCTGAATAGTTAGACACAGTGACACTCCTAGACCATAGCCCTGTCAAAGTCAGGACCTCTGGAAGGAGATACTAAACAGGCAAGAGATGGCTTGGCATCTATAGCACAGTGGTTATAGAGCCAGCCACATACACTGAGACTGATGGGTTCAAACCCAGCCCAGGCCAGCTAAGGAACAATGACAACTGTAACAGAAAAATAGCCAGGCATTGTGGTGAGCACCTGTAGTCCCCGTTACTTGGGAGGCTAAGGCAAGAGAATTGCTTAAGCCTAAGAGTTTGAGGTTGCTGTGAGCTGTGATTCCACAGCACTCTACTGAGGATAACATAGTAAGACTCTGTCTCAAAATAAATAAATAAATAATAAACAGGCAAGATTCTGCTTCAGCTCAGGAAGCTCTCAAAAATGAATTCTACTCTGTATTGAAGAATATTCTTCTTGGTAAAATATCACAAAAATTGAAAAGCAAGTATCCAATGTACTCAATGGTAATATGAAACAACTACATGCCCACACAGTTAAACTCAGGGCAGAGGTGGGGGCGCAGCGAGGGAGCTGATGAGCTCTTACCTAATGGGCACGATGTAAGGGTATACAGCACAGCTCCTGGGTGAAGGGCTCAACTTACCACTTGAACTTTACCTAACAAATGCAAAACATGTGACCTAATTATGTGTACCCTCACACTAATCTGAAATTTTAAAAAATTAATTCTACTCTGTAGGCAGCCTAGCTGACAAAAAGAAGTTATGAATCTTTATGTAATTAAATTTATCAGTTCTTTCCCTTATGGATTCTACCTTTATTGTCTTAATAAGTGATCCTTGCCTCACTGCAAGGTTATATAAGGATGTATGTATATTTGCCTAAATTTATCTACATTTGCCAATTGAATTTGCTCAATTCTTAAAACTCTCCCAGGGGTTACAGTTTGGTTTCAAGAGGAGCTCTTCCCAACCAGAACAATTTAAGGTCAATCCATTTTTGCTATAATGAGCTTACATCTTCCAGGACTACCTGTTTTTGTGTTCTAGGCAGAGGAATCTGGTATCAGGGTGCATTGGGAGAAGGGAGTGAGATAGATGGCAACCATGTGAGATCCCAGTTACCATGTGACTATTGACAGATTTAATTTCTCTTAAGCCTTAGTTTCTGCATGTGTAAGATAGATATAACCATAGTTTGTGCTGAGGATGAGAATAAAAATATATGTAATGCACTACTTTAGGGATTTTCCAAAATTAGAGGTACCTCTGTTTTCTGGCATAATTGGGATTTTTATGAGAGGCAGAGGGAGAGTAGACAGGCACACACAGAGAAAGAAATGCAAACATGGGGGTGGAGATTGGAGTGATTCAACCACAAGTGAAGGAATATAGCCTCCAGACACTAGGGGAGGCATGGAACAAATCTCCTCCAAAGCCTTTGGAGGGAGAGTGGCCCTAGTGACACCCAGATCTTGGATTTTTGGCCTCTAGAATGGCAAAAGAATAAATTTGTTATTTTAAACCAGAATGGTTGAGACAATTGCTGAGAGCAACCACAGGAAACTAATATACTAAGCCTCTGACAACAAAACCAGACTATTATTGAAAAGGGCTGGTTTTTAGACCACCTCTACTGCTTATTGTTTCAGAGCAGACATGAAGGTAAAACTGAGGGACAGGTTTGATACTGTTTTCCAATAGAAAACAAAAAGAAAAGAGCATGAATTTTTAACCAGAGGTAACAAGAAAATACTATATGATTTCTATGTTCTCTGTCTTTTAAAAAAGCTGCACAGATTCACGAGGAGCTTGCTAAGAACTACAGACCCAGGTCACACTCTGGTCATCTCATCTGCTTGCACTGAGAAGAACAACTCATGGAAATGTCAGAGGGTTTAAATTTCCCATGAAAGGGGAATTGATTCTAGGGACTTTCCCCAGAATCTCTGACAATAAACAGCAAGCATTCAATATCTAGAAACTATTATTGGTTCAGTCATGGCTGCTGATACAGGGAAAAGGAGTGTGTTCAAAATGGAGGGTGGTGGGGGCCTCTGCAAGCCTTCACCCTGCGCAGGGCGTAGAGAGCAGCCTATCCACTGAGCAGCTGAAGGACAACTCTGGACAAATGCAAGCTACACAGTCCTCTTTTTGAACTCATTCTGGAGGACAAGGAGTCTCTACATAGGATAAAGAAATGCATATCCGGCTCGGCACCTATAGCTCAACCAGCTAAGGCGCCAGCCACGTACACCTAAGGTGGCGGGTTCGAATCCCCAGCCCGGGCCCGCCAAACAACAGTGACGGCTGCAACCAAAAAATAGCCGGGTGTTGTGGCGGGCGCCTATGGTCCCAGCTACTTGGGAGGCAGAAGCAGGAGACTCGCTAGAGCCCCGGAGTTGGAGGTTGCTGTGAGCTGTAATGCCATGGCACTCTACCCAGGGGGACAGCTTGAGGCTCTGTCTCAAAAAAAAAAAAAGAGAAATGCATATCCACACTCACATTGGGTTGGTTAATTTTATGTGTTGGTTTGACTGGGCAAAAAAATGCCCAAATAGCTGCTAAGCCTTATTTCTTGGTGTCTCTTGAGGTTATTTCTGGGAAAGATTCGATTTGGATAAGTAGACTGAGTAAAGACGATTTGCCCTCCCCAGTGTGGGCAGGTACCATCCAATGTATTGAGGCTGCAAACTGAACAAAAAGGCAGAGAAAGGGCCACTCTTTTCTTGCGCTCATTTTTTCCTGCTCTTGGACATCAGAGATGAGCTCCTGGCAGCCGCACCCCCACACCTTGATCCTTGGCGTTTCTTGGTTCTCCAATCTGCAGATAGTATATGCGGTCTGATAATTAAGTTTATGAACTTGCCACCTTGCACTTATGTTGGCAGTACTATACAAACAACTTGGTAATGTTTCTTAACCTTGGCATAACAGTGTCTCAAAGTTGTGTTCATGTCAACATGTTTGTGTCACAGTTGTTGAGTGGTGTTCATTATTGTTGATTTTTGGGTGTTGTTATGAGAATGTGGAGTTTGAATTATAGCAATGAATGAACATCCATAAATTTCTTGTTAAACTTTGTACAAGCAGAAGTGAAATCAGAGACAGGTTAGTCCAAGCTTCTGGAGATAATGCCATGAAAAGAATGGCAGTGTACAAATGAATTAAATGTTTTTCTGAGAGGAGAGAAAGTGTCACGGATGAAGAGAGGTCAGGGCAGCCAATAATGAGCAGAACTGATGAAAACATTGCAAAAATTCATCCAATTTTGCATCAAAATCATTGGCTGATTGTGAGAGCATAGCAGACCAAGTAAACATCTTGGTAGATGCATGGTAGATAAAGAAACAGTTAGGAAAATCTTGGTCAACAACTCATGGCTCTTACATCATGACAATGCACCAGCTCATAGGCATTGTATATAAGGGAGTTTTTAGCCAGTAAATAAATAACTGTTTTGGAACACCCTCCCTACTTACCTGATCTGTCCCTTAATGACTTTTTCTTTACCCCAAGATAAAGGAAATATTGAAAGGAATTTTGATGACATTCAGGACATGAAGGGTAATACAACATCAGCATTCATGGCCATTCCTGGAAGAGAGTTCCAAAATTGCTTTGAAGAGTGAACTAGGTGTGGTGCATAGATAGCTTCCCAAGGGGAGTACTTTAAAGGTGATCATAATGATATTCAACAATGAGGTAAGTAGCATTTTTTCTAGGAAGAGTTTGTGAGCTTGTCATACCTCCTATTGTGGAACTTAGCTCCATAATAGCATGAGCCTCCCATAATAAATATCTCCTCCTCTGTGTGTGTGTGTATCATACACATATACACACATAAACACACAGATATATACATGTATATGTACTTTTATCTGTGATAGCATGTATGTATGTTTTTTTATATATATGCTATTGATTCCATTCTCTGGAAAACCTGAGAAGTGAAGGGAGATCCAAATTAAGATAATACAGTGAAGGATAAAACAGGAATGAATTTTTTTCCCCAAGTGAAGTTATCCCATCTTCAGGAAGAGGCCATAACATCCCAGGATGCACCCATCCTAGCAAAGGGAGGGGACCTGTTACAGTTCCCAGCAGAAGGAAGAGTCAGATGATAGCTGGTTCCCTGTGAAGGTATAGAATGAGGACACAGACAGAGCTGATGCAGGCAAGGGGAGGAAGTATGAGTGTCCCTGCTGTGTGTCTCTGCACAGAGAGGGGACAGAGAACTTTATGAAGCTCATACACCAAAAAACTGTTTATTCATGGAGAGATATCACCAGAAAAGGCCTAAAGAACATCTCCAGGAGTTAGGAGGGCAAAAAAATGTTTTACTTTCATTGTTTCCCCTTTGGCCAAAGGCCAGGACTTTGGAAAAGAAAGGTCACCAAGATAAGTGACTTTTTGATGTTAATTAAAGTATGATCAATCTGAAGACCTCCACCATCAGAATCTTCCTATAAGAAATGGAGACATCTGGGTCCCCCTTCACTTCTGATCTATTGAATCAAAATTTCTGGGAATGCCCCAGTAATCTGGTTTGTAAAAGCTCTTCACTTATCCTTATGCAGACTAAAGACCAGAAACCACTGATCTAAGTGGTATCAAAGAACAGGCTTTGATTCCTGGATCATAACCTAAACTGCCAGATGAATGCACTCTTGAATCCAGAGGGAGTACATTTCACGAGGACTGAGAAGACTGTTTGTGTGCAGATTGGCTTTAAATGGAAAAAGGGAGACTGGGAAGGAGGTTCAGAAAGAAGGTGAGGGAGATAATAGTCACTTAAAAACTGTAAAACCAGTAGGATGAGAAAAGAACAATGGCAGCAGTGTAAAAGAGTCACACTACCTAGATTCAAATTTTAGGTCTTTTTACCCACCAGCTGTATGGCCTTGGGCAAGTTATCTTACCTGCCTGAGCCCAGGGTTTCTTATCTATAAGATGGGGAATATAGAAATATCTGCCTCAGAGGTTAAATCCTTTACGTACAATATGGTGTATAGTGAACATCCAACAGATATTAGCTATTATTAGTGACTAAGTTATTGCATACATTGAAAATTTTAAAAATGGAGTCATAAATACTGGTAAAATATGATTAATGGAGATGATTTTTGTGTAAGGGCAAGTTGAGGTGGTGAAAGAGATTTCTACTATCTGGACATTTCCACAGCTAGTTATACTAGCTTAAAGATCTGATAATGTCCTGACTTATTTTAGAGACAAATCCACCTCTCAGAAGATGAATTGAGAGAATAGACTTCCCATCCAAGGGTCTCTGACCTGTGGCTGTGGGCTGTGGTCCACATGCTGATTTTGTGAGGACTTCTTTTTGCTTATCTTTGGTGTCAGTTATCATGAAAAAGTGCGTGAACCTTTTGTTTGTTTGCTAATCAAGTTTTGTTAGTGTTTGTATATATAATGTGTAGCCCAAGACAACTCTGTTCTTGTTTTCACAATGTGTGGCAGAGAAAAAAAGTTTGGACACCCCTCATGGAACCTAATCCAGTCCAACAGGAAAGAACAGGTTGGAGAAGCAGATGCAGTGAAAAATCCTAGGGAGGATTGTCTCAGGATGAGTGCTGGCCTGAGCCATGTCTGGTTTTCAAGGCCCAGACTCTGCTACTTTGGTTGGGTTCTGTCTTTCTATAACATGCTCTTACTAACCAGCTTCTCCAAAACTCAGGGAACCTGCTTAATCCTTGACCCTAGCAAATCTCCATCCTTCCTGAGAACTTTCTTTTTATAGAGACAGCTGAGGAAGACTTCTTCAGGTGCTTCAATATTTAGCTTGAGAAAAACCAGACTGACTGAGCGGAAGGTCCTGAGACAAAAGGACAAAGCAAGCTATATAGTCTTTGATACTTAGTCACAGTACTTCACAGCTGCTGTGCTCTCTTGCCTAGTCATTACCCAGAAATTAGATCATCAGATCCTAGTGATATCCTGGACTTTTGAGAATACCTTCTCCTCCAAGGGGATCCCCTTCAAATCCCCATTCTTATAGCCTAGGCTCTGAGGACCACCTTTACCAAGATTCGAGCCTACTTTTACTGGATTTAGGACTGGGTACTTAACAGAGCATACTTAGTTTGTACCCAGCATATAAAAGGAGGAAAAGACAATAGGCGGAAAAGGGATTTTTAAAAACCTAAGCCATACAACATGGCCACTGAAGTCTCCACTTCTGTGGCTGGTGACAAGGCCTATTTTGGTAATCTGAATTAAATTTTTCCACCAGCATGAAGTCTAGGCAGATTTGAGTCCATGGTGGTCTTGTGTTTATTGGAGTGTCACAATTTTCCATTAACCAGGACTATTGGGTAAGATAGATACAAGGGGTGTGCCTATGGATCTCCTGGGTTCTCAGCAGGTCTTCTTATCCCCTACTCTAGCCCCCACTGTGTAGCAGCAATTCAATTTCCCCTGGGTAAATGAGACCGATCACCCCCATCAAACATAGTGATCCTTCTCCTTTCCTATTTGTTCAGTGGCATGAGGAACCCCAAAAGGTAAGAGGGTAGTCTCAGCTTAAATTCGTTAGAATCATGTTCTTATTTCCTGGTGCATGCATTTTTCTCTTGGGTACTTGGGCTTCTAGAAAGGTGAAAGGGCTTTTAAAGCATCTGTAAGACAATTTCACAGAGGTCAAGGTCACAGGGATGGGAACTAAAATCCTCCAAGTAGGTGGAATAGTTAGAGGGGACACTCCTATCTCTACTTATTGGTTCTTAAACCTATGCATTCTAACCATGGGGGAGATGGCAGCATATAACTGCCTGTTTAGGACATTTAAAACATCTGTAGGACAAGTCTTACATTTTACGGGATGTTGTCTCCAACTTGTGCCATAACTAATCTTTAGCAGGACATTTCACCTATCAAAGACCAGGCACTTCTTGGTAATAAACTACATGGTAAAATTTGTTAAGTATGTGGGCACAATCCAATTACCCACATGTTCATTTGCCAAAAAATGTATCTCCTTGTTAAAAGTTGAGTGGTGCCATTAGAAGCCCTAAGTACAGGGAAGGCTAATCCATACCCAAAACATGTCCATTGTCAGGACAAAGCATTGCAGCTTCCATCATGGAAGGAATTGCATATATTCAATCTGCTATCAAGTGGCTGGCAGGTTCTCCAAGGGAATGTCCTATCAGGGGATCCTCACCCTTGCTGCCCTGTGTCTCCAGGAGATGAAGGAGACCTGCAAAGCTGGCATTGTGGTTCTCTGTGCTTATTTTATGTTTATTTTAAGAAAAAGGGTTTTTCTATGTTACCCAGGCTGGAGTGCAGTGGCTATTCACAAGTGTGATCCCACTAACTGATCAGCATGAGAATTTTTGACCTGCATTTCAGACATGGCTGGTTCACCCCTCTTAAGGCCATCTGGTGGTCCTCCACTCCCTGGAAGTCATCATATTGATACTGAACTTAATGCGGACACTTGACTGCACAGCACAGCACAGCACACTACATCCCTAGACTCAAATAATCCTTCCACTTTAGCCTCCTGAGTAGCTGCAACTACAGATGTGTGCCACTGTACCCAGTCATACCTATTTTAATCACATGCTCATAACTTTTATTTCTCTTTTTCCTGATATACGCTTAATGTGGCTATAAGAAACAGGTGACTTCAGAGTCATAATCATTATTGTCATAGTGACTTAAGTGCCTCACACTTGGTCTCCCAATGCCTTGTCCTCTATTTTATTCCTTGATGGTGATTATTTGAATAATGGTGATGACACTGCACATTACATATTACTATGTTCCATTCATTCAAAGAGGCTACCAATGTACTCCTAGAATATATTACCAACCCAATCCCAGAACCCAATTTTTAAAACTTTTTATCTTGAAATAAGTACAGATTCACAGGAGGTTGCAAAGAAATGTACATGGAAGTCCTGTGCTTCTTTTCCCTATCCTCTCTCTGTTAATATCTCAAGCAACTATAATATCCAACCCAACAAATGGCATCATACAACCTGTAAAGATTTTTAAGACTTCCCCAGCTATGCACACACTCACCTATGTGTATATAACTCTATGCAGTTTTGTTACATATAGCTTTGCCTAACCATTAAGATAAAGACAGTTAACTACCATCATAAGATTTTTTTCCAATTATTATCCCTTTATAGGAATAATATGTCAGCCAGTTTGTCACAGTCCCTTAGGTGGTCAGTGATAACACCAAGTATTGACAAGGACCAGGAGAAACTAGATCACTCATATATTACTAATGAGAATGTAAAATGGCACACCTATCCTTTTCCATTCCTAATTCCTGGCAATAAATTATGTTCTTCATTTTTGTCATTCCATGTTACATAAATAAATGGATCATGTGGTATGTATTCTTTTGAGATCAGCTTTTTCCCACTCAGCCTAATTTCCTGGAGGTTAAAAGTTGCTAATCGAGTTTTGTTAGTGTTTGTATATTTAATGTATGGACCAAGACAACTCTTTTCATGTTTTTATAATATGTGGCAGAGAAAAAGAAAAGGTTGGACACACCTCCAATCCTTAAAAAAAACTCTGCTGAATGGTACAGATCATAGTACAGATTTACCAGTTTATTTACCCAATGAAGGATATTTAAGTAGTTTCCAGTTTGAGAATATTATGAATAAAGCTGCTACGAACATTCCTGTATAAGTTCCCATATGAAAATAAGTCTTACTTTCTCTGGAATAAATCCCCAAGAATGCAAGTGCTGGGTCATAAGGTTATTTGCCGAAGTGGTTGTGCCATTTTACATTCTCATTAGTAATATACGAGTGATCCAGTTTCTCCTGGTCCTTGTCAACACTTGGTGTTATCACTGTTTTTCATTTTAACCATTACAGGTTTGTAGCAGTACCTCTGTAAACCGCCCACCCAAGGGACTGTGACAACCTGGCTGATCCTAAGGAACTAGGCCTATTGTACAGATACATATATGTACTGCATGTCTGTCTATGAAGATTAGGTCAACTTAAGGAGGTGGTCAATGTAGGAAAGTGGTCAACTATGAAGGTTCTACTGCATTTTTTTTCTGTTCCCTAATGGCTAATGATATTATTTTTTCCTATATTTGTTTTTGATTTGTGTATCCTCTTTAGTGAAATATCTTGTCTTTTGCTAATGTTCTAACTACATCATTTTAAAGTTTTGAGACTTCTTTACATATGGTAGGTGTAAGGTCTTTGTTTGATTTGTGATTTGTAAATATTTTCTGCTAGTCTGTAATTTGTCTTTTCATCCTTTTAACTAAGTCTTTCACAGAACAAGTTTTTCTTTTCTTTTTTCTTTTTTTTTTTTTTTTTGCAGTTTTTGGCCACGGCCACCTCCAGCATATGGGGCCAGAGAACAAGTTTTAATTTTGATGAGATCTAATTTGTCCTTTTCCCTCTTATGGACTGTATTTTTAGTGTCAATTCTAAGACTGCTGGCAAGTCACAGATCAAGATTTTCCCTTAAGCTCTTTTCTAGAAGTTACTTATGATTTATGTTTTAACTTTTAAATCTATGGTCCATTCTGAGTTTTTATAAACTGTGAGGGGAAGTTTAGGGTGAGATTTTAAAGGTTTTTTTTTTTCTGTTGGTTATCCCTTTGTTCCAGCATCATCTATTGAAAAGGCTGCTCTTACTCATTGTCCATAGAATTTCCTTTGTTTCTTTGTAAATAATTGACTGGGTATATTTTTGTAGACTTCCAAGTTTTCTATTCTTTTCCATCAATCTGTTTTCTTCTGCCAATATAAGTTCTTAATTATAGCAGCAGTACAGTAAGTCCTAATATCAGAAAGTGATTCCTTCTACTTTATTTCCTTTTTCAAAATTGTTTTTGCTATTCTAGAGCCTTTCCCTTTCCATATAAACTTCATAATAAGATTATGTCTTCAAAGAAATGTGATGAGATTTTGGTACAACTGCCTTAAACCTATAGAAAAATTAGGGAGAATACTACGTAGTCTTTCAATCCATAAACATAACAAATCACTTCATTTGTTTAGATCTTTTAATTTCTTTCATCAGCATTTTGTAATTTTCATCATATAGATCCTAAACATTTTGGGAGATTTATACATAAGTAATTTTCTTTGGTGCAATTGTAAATGGTATTACACTTGTTATTTTGGTTTCTACTTATTTGTTGGTATATGGAAAATAAAATTGACTTTTGTCTGTTCAACTTATACTGTTCAACCCTACTGAATTCATTTACTTTAGTTGCATGTTCCTTGGAGTTCTCTGGGGAGACAGTTATGTTGTCTGCAAATAGTTTCATTTCTTATCTGTATATGCCTTTTTTCTTGCAATGGCTGGAACTTGTGGTATTGTGTTGATGAGCAGTGGTAAGGGTAGAAATTCTTTCACTGTTCCCAATCTTAGAATGCAGACTTTCACCTTTAAGTATTATGCTAGTTGTAGATTTTCTTTGTAGATTCTTTTTTTGAAGCTGAGCAAGTTCCCCCATATTTTTTTGTGTACTGAGAATTTTTTATTTTTGTATTCTATTCTGCTTTTATTAGCTGAGTTTGAATACAAAGTCTTAGTGGAGAAGGCCTGGTGGTCTTGTTTATAAAAACATGGCCAGTGTTGTCTATGGCCTTAAAATTTCAGGAAGGGTGGCTCAGCACCTATAGCTAAAGCAGCGAAGGTACCAGCCACATACACTGGAGTTGGTGGGTTTGAATCCAGCCTGGTTCGCTAAACAACGACAACTATAACAAAAAAAAAAAAAAATTAGCTGGCATTGTGGTGGGTGCCTGTAGTCCCAGCTACTTGGAGGCTGAGGCAAGAGGATTGCTTGAGCCCAAGAGTTTGAGGTTGCTGTGAGCAGTGACACCACAGAACTCTATCCAGGGCAACAGTCTAAGACTCTGCCTCAAAAAAAAAATTTTTTTTTTCCCAGGAAGGGCACTTCAAAAGGCTTCATGTTTACGTTTCAGTGCCAGAGCATAGGAATAGACTTTGGTATCCACTGAGAGATTCTCTTTAGCCGGTCATTCTTTGGTAAAGAAATTACTTCCATAAATTCTCCATCCCCGGGCTTTGGCTTGGGTTGCACATTTTCTGCATCATCCCTATTAATGGTTCCTGTCATGATGTGTGTTTGTAGTTTAACATACGGGGTCCATACAAGCAGCTGGAGAACATTCAGCAACATCACCTTTGTAGCCAGTTTCCTCAAGCTCTCAGAAAGCAGCTACTTCTGGGCTTTCATCATCATCTATGAGACCAGCAAGAACTCTAGGCGATAGCCACCCATCAGTGGTCGGACCTGTTTCACTAGAATGATACACTCATAATGAAGAGTTCTCTCCAACACAGGGATGACTGCTATACCCTCAACAGACTATCCCTTCCTGGTTCTATGCTTTGCTGTTTCCCAGGTTCTAATTTTACCAGTAGGATCCTTGTAAATTGTTTTGTTCAGGCTTGACCCATTTTCCTTCTGAAATTAACTATGGCACTACACTGAACTGAGAGGAGTTGCACTGCATACATAAAGCTGTACCCTTTTTCTTAACTAGCCTTTCACTTCTTGCCACCAGCAACCTAATAATTACAGCAGATCTTCTCTGAAATAATACACTGTTTGGCATTCTGAGAAGAATCTATTGGTTCTTGGTTTTCCATTTTCAAACTAATTAGTTCTTATAGTAAGTCCCCAGATGAGATGTTCACATGGGGGTGAAGGGAAGTGAGACAAAAGAAAGGACAAACCCAATAGAGTAGTTTCAGCAGATGTGTACTGAGAATTTTAATTTAAGTCTTACATTTTGCCAAATGCCTTTTCTGAATGAATTGATGCAATCATATGGATTTCTTCTTTAGCCTAGTAGTAATATGATGTATTATACTAACTTTCCAATATTAAGTATCCTTGCACATTCAAAATAATCCTTCACAAGTGAGGAAGAAGTGTTCCCTTTTCTATTTTCTACAAGAAATTGTATAAAATCAACCTTTTTATGGCAGAGCATGGTGGCTCATGCCTGTAATCGTAGCATTCTAGGAAGCTGAAGCAAATGGATTGCTTAAGCTCCGAGTTTGAGACCACACTGAGCAAGATACCCTGCCTCTAAAAAAACAGCCAGGTGTTATGGTGGGCACCTGTAGTACCAGCTACTTGGGAGGCTGAGGCAAGAGAATCACTTGAGCCCAAGATTTTAAAGTTGTTGTGAGCTATGACACCATAGGACTCTACTGAAGGTAACAATGTGAGACTCTGTCTCAAAACAAAGAAAATCCCTTCTTCGAATGTTTAGCAAACTTCTCCAGTTAAACCATCAGGACTTATTTTTTCTGCAATGTTTCAACTACAAATCCAGTATCTTTAATGGTTGAGGATTATTCAAGTTCTCTACTTAATCTTGCCCAAGTTTTAGGACTTACTGATTTTTAAGGAACCAATCCAGTTTTTCCAAGTTGTATTTGAGCAGATTGTAGTATTCCTTTATTATTCTTTTAATGGCTGCAGGATCAGTTGTGACCTCCTGAAGTAGAAACTGAGGTTTATTGTTTGAGACTGTTAATAACTTAAAGAACCTAGTACTGGGATACACCTGTGGCTCAAGGAGTAGGGTGCCGGCCCACCAGAGGTGGTGGGTTCAAACTCGACCCTGGCCAACAACTGCAAATAATAATAAAGTTGTATATTTAAAAAAATTGAAAAATAAAGAACCTAGTACTATGAATTTCTCTCAGTACTTCATTGCCTACATCCCAAAGTTTTGATTCATTCTGCTTCCATTTTCATTCAATTCCATATACTTTTTTTTTTTTTTATAAAGTTCCGAAAGCGTTACCCAGGGTAGATTGCCGTTGCAATACAGCTCAAACCAACCAACAAATGGCCAGGCGTTGTGGCGGGCACCTGTAGTCCCAGCTTCTTGGGTGGCTGAGGCAGGAGACTCGCTTGAGCCCAGGAGTTGGAGGTTGCTGTGAGCGTGATGCCATGGCACTCTACCCAGGGGTAGTGCTTGAGGCTCCTTCTAAAAAAAAAAAAAAAAAAAACCTAGCTCCAACCCCACCCCTTCACTTGGGCCTTCCCCAGGGATAGAAGTTCAGCATGATTGCCTGTGCAGTGATGCCCCAGACTGACACACAAAAGGTAGGAGAGAAGTTTGAACAGAAGG
>CAUYTI010060460.1:0-21990 GCA_963575145.1 Galago senegalensis
TATATATTATTTATATAAAAATATATAAGTATATTTAATAAATATATATGATTATTTATTATATATTTTATATAATAATATATACAATATATAATATAAATATATATTTATATTATTACATATAATATAAATATATATTATTTAATAATATATAATATATTATTATGTATTATATATATTTTTTTCAAGTTGTTTGAAGTTTTCAAATGAATAGCTATCAGAGGAAATGAAGTGGAGCCCAACAGCATCAGTAGAAGAAAGTTCCATACATTAAAATCATCTTTTGCCATTACATAGCAAGTTAAATTTCCAGAAGTGCATTTTAAAAATATATGAAAAATTAAGCTCACAGCAAATCCTAAGAAGCCAAAATTGACAGGCTCTTCATGATTTTTATCCAAAGATTTTGCTACCATTTGCAGAAAGCACCAAGTTGAAATCACTAGGGACATGAGCCTTCACTTCCACAGTCTATTAATTGGGGGAGGAGAAGAATTTCAATAGTTTCTTTCCTTTTAAGAAATCGTGAAATTTTAAAAAAAAAATTATAAGATACGTGACACTGGCGACAGAAAAGCTATGAAGGGAGGCTGAAACATTTGTTTCATACAAATAAGGAAATGATGTAGCACTGATTTTAGAATAGGCAACTCTATGACATCATTTTGTAATCTTGGAGATTTTTATCATTATTTTCCAAAACCATCTCTTCATGCCTGGGCAGAAATCCACTCAGTTAAATATTAAGGTATATAGGGAGAAAACTTAGACAATATGTAGGAGAATCGTTGTAACAATAGGGTGTTCATTTTGTGTGCTGATCAAAGTGGACTGACCCATGAACCCTCAGTGGTAATGAACCCTAAAGTGCCATAATGTGCTAACACACGTCACGCTCTCTACCAGGGCGGCACAACATTTTTCTATCGATATCTGCAGATGGATTAGAGCCCAGGTTGTTTTAAGATATTAATTTAAAAGAATTATTTTGAATAGACTACAGATTACTTTTAAATATGGAGAAGAAAATAAATTGAGTAACCTTAATCAGAATACAGGAACCCTGTTTTATTAATAAATGGAAAAGGATAATACAGGAACCCTGTTTTATTAATAATTGAAAAAGGATTAAGACACCAATTTTTAACTGCAAGTAGACAGTTCTAATAAGTTATTAGATTGTTCTCTTATAGTTTAAAGTTTCCTTTATTTCAAGGTCTTAATTAGTGGGACCAGGACTAATTAGTGTTGTCAGAAGCAGAAAGCCACACTTACTGCATTGCTCGGGCCGTCCACTAAAGCATCTCCTGAGGGTGAGCCACCCCCAGAGGATTCCACGGATGAGGGCTGACCTGGGGTGTAAGGAACATGCTCCTCTGGCCTTAGTGGATTTTACCCGCTGCCAAAAGACTCCTCCAAGAGCCATTGGGGTATATTTTTTATGAAGAGTGTCTCAGAAAGGGGATAGGATGAAACTCAGAGCAAACTGACTTTTATATCGCTCAAATACAGTCATCCATTCAAAACGATTGGGTATGAAAAATAGACCATGTTAAATGTATCGGGGAAAGGCCTTAAAACTTTACTTCTTATTTTGTGAATAAAAAATGTAAAAATAATGGGAAATGAAGGTTCAAATGATCGAAACAAACAACGTGGCACTGCGTGTGTCATGTATATCATCATTTCTCTATGATGACACAAAACGATAACCTTGAACTGTGGATTCAGTGAGAAGCACCAAAATTAGCTGACTTGAAAGAAGATAACATTTCAGGAGTTATTTAATTCTACAGCAAAACAGACATCGGTGGGTAAATTGGGTTGGCAGAGAAAATGTGAAGTCAAGGGTGCTTCTGTATCTGAACGCTCTTCACAAATCTGTGTAGCTTTCTGGGAAGTGCCTGAGGGCACTTTGTAGGTGGAAATGAGAAGAAACTTAAGGTCTAGTAGAGAAGCCGCACTACCGGACTCTTCTGATAGAAACACAATGGTAAAATACTAATACAAAAAAAATGTGAACCTTATCCCTGTGAGCGTGCATCTCTTTCCTAACTCATATATTAAAACTGTACACACTTTAGGACTCTGTTTGAAATAGATAAAACACAATTTTCATGTTCTTTCAACAAATTATCCAGGGCTACTTCTTTGAAGGGGAGAAATGCAAAATTCTCTAATAGTTGCTGCCCTCTAATGGTCAAACGCGCAAATGAAATACCTGATAAGTGCACGCCCGGTCTAGTTGTGTGTGTGTGTGTGTGTGTGTGTGTATACTTAACTCGTAAATTACTGTACGTTAGCTCTACCACAAACCAAATCTGAAACTTTTCAAGTGTTAATATAGTGTAAGACATCATTGTGTCTTTTTTCAATAATTTCAATCCCTAAATAGAATGCAGATATTTAGCAAGTCCAGTGTAGCCATGTGGTGAAATGGGACGGTAACATTTTTTGCAAAGGGTATTTGTTATTCATCTAGAAACATTGATGTTTAATAAATACATGTAGGAAAGTTTCTCGGGGAAAATATTGTTCTCTAAGTAGAGTAAATGCTGGTAAATTTGTATCATATGCCTACCAGGAATCCTTACTTGTCTAGAATACACTTTCGATTATCCGTCTGGGCATATTTTGTTGTAAGCATTGGAAATACAGGAATTCTTCTGAACACCAATTCTGTGATTAAAAAAGAATTCCACCCCAAACAACGTGGTTAAACAATTTTATCTTATGATTTCCTGAGGTTTTGCTAAAATTTATTTTGAGTCTCTATCAGACTGATACCCATATATCATATTTCCTAATCTTGCTGGATCTTGGGAACCTTTTATTGGGAAGCATGCAATAGGCTTGATGTTCTGAAGAACATATATTCACAATGAATTAGGCACTGATTTGATAAGAAGGTATCAATGAATTAAGTAAATGTAGACCAAACTCTTTCTAATACTATGTTTTACCAATTCAATAAAACTCAGAACTATCTTGTTAACTCTTTGAAGAAGTTCTTACCATCCGGTGGAGTGAATATTGAAAGATTTGACTTGGGTCCAATCCCTGCACTAGTTTCAGCCGCAATGTAGACATCATATATTGTAAATGGTGTTAGGTTAGAGAATACAAACTTAAGGTCTTTTGTGCTATTGTCCAAAATCCGGCCTGCAGAAAGTAAAAGATAACTATGGGTTATTTTCTTAATCAAGTATATAATTATTTTCATATTTAAGTATAGAGCCAAAGGCAACAATTCAAGAGTTCACCCATGCACTCAAATTTATTATAATATCAAAGCGAGTATATTTTAAACATTTGACTTAGTAATGTTTAATGTTACAATGTTTAATGTAACTTAAACATTGATATCAGTTTAATGAAAATGATAGAAAGAACATGAAAACCTTCCAGTTTAAAAATATTTGCATTAAATTATAAAGCATTATTGAATTGTCATTTTATTTTTGATATATTTAAAAGAGAAACATTAGATTTTATCAAGATAAAAATAGTATTTTTATTCAATGAAAATGCTAGTCTTGTTATCTTCTATATGAGGATATACTGAGAGAGTATTTCTAGTTTAGCTTCTGACCAAAATTCCTTATTCCTTAGTCTATCAGCAAAATTCCTAACATCTTCCACTGTGCCTTGAACATTTCTTTCACCATTTTGCTCAGACTGGCTCTCTCCCTAGAACACTGCTTCTCTCCCACTGCTGCTGCCTCAGACGGTGGCAGTCTGTTCCCTACCACTCTCGGGAGAGTAGACCTTCAGGGCAGGTGCCCCACTTGAGACTGCTCCCCCGCCTCCTTATAAAAGTCTGCACCCTTAAGTCCCACGTCACCAAGACATCCACTGGCTTTCATTGTCGTAGGGATATTCTACCTTCTAGCTATGCATTCTATGTTGCCATCTTAATTTGTGCTGATTTTAATACTGTGACAGATAACCCTTAAATCTCTCAGAAGTCTCTTTAAATATTCTAGTGCTAAAACTTATCTCAACCACTCTCTCCTGATCATAACTTAGATATCGCCATTACCAGTAACTGCGTATCTCTCATACTCTCAATTTCATATAACACTCTCAGATCAGTTTTTCCTGTCTCCTGTTCACTTACTCAAAAACTCAAGAATTTTTAAGTCCACTAGAGCCTCAAAACCATCACTTTTACCACCGATTTCATTTTTGTTTTATTTGGTCCGTGCCAAATTTGCGCTCTTCACCAGCCTCAATGTCACTATCAATTATAATCACTGGCTTACATAAGCCTTCAATTCCCTTCCCCTTCTCTTGTTGAAAGGAGCTGGAGAAAAATATGGAACCCATGATTAGTATCACTTTATTCATGATCACACCTCAAATGGGCCCTAAGTGATGCCTGGCGTCTCACTGAACTTCCTCTGTCCAATGGTCCAATCACCCTCTGCTCTTCATACTACTGATCATAGTAGACTTTCTATTCCTTGCTGAGACCTCCAACACTCACAGTTGGAAATACCTGCCACAAACTCCTGCTAACACAACCACATATTTGCCAGTATTTGCACCCAAATGTTCTGTCTTACAACCTGTTATTATCTGTACTCTTATCTCAAACCAGTCCCACATTTGAGCAAAAGATCTGCCTTCTACCTACATAAACACCCTTCCAATAATTCTCACCTTTTTATATCATTAACTTTTCTCTTTTTGCCCTCATTTTCATCATGAAATTGAATTTTGTATGGTCCTACTAAAAAGAAACCTGAGAACTCCATTTACCCCCATCTCTTCCCCACTTCTGTTCACTGCTTCACTTTGCAGTGAAACTCAGTGTTTCTACACCCATGGCTCCAATGCCTTCATCCCATTCTGTCTTCAACTAATTCAATCATTCACCCCGCATATGCCACCATAATACTCTTGTCAAGATCACGTCTCACTTCCATGATGCTATATACAATAGTTGCTAAAAGTCTTACTTGATTTATCAGCCAGCCTCACATATAAAAAAGTACCTCAGTGAAATATTGAACAATAATACCAGGCAGGAAAGATGTATCTGTGTATCCATGTCTATTTCTGTGTATTAGATGGGCAAATTGAGAGAACTATCATTTAGGGGGAAGTGCAAATATTTCATAATTTTAGGAGCATAAATTACTTAGGGATGAGAAATCGGTCACTAATGAGATTCATCATATAGAAATTTCAAAATTAGATTAGCTGAAACATTGTATCTTTCTCAAATGACAATAGGTGGGTTTATGTTACTTAATAATTATTTGAATTGAACTTTCTTCATAGAACCACAGGATCTCAGATCAGGGACAAATTTTAGAGCCTTTTTAATCCATTTCTAATAATATACTATTTGAACCCTTCAAAATATCTCCAGCAAGTGGATGTTTAGGTCCTGCTTATTTTCAAAGATGGAGAAATTTTCACTTTCTGAAGCTGACCATGTTAATTTCTTTAACAGACTGCATTTTTTGAGAGTACTATCAGTTTCACAGAAAAATATAGCAGAAGTTACAGAGATTGTCCACCTCACCTTTAGAGCACGCTCTCTAATTATTAGAAATCAATTCCTTATTCTAAATGGAAATCTGATTTAATATAATCAAAGCCCACTGTTCTTCATGGATACAAGTGGAAGTCCTCTTGTTCAACTATTGGAAGGATTACATCTCTGCTAACACTTCTTTCCTTAAAGGGTTACCTCTACTTCTTTCATATTCTCCAGAGAATATGGAACGTGAAAAATGTTTCGTCATCCTTATACTCACTTATGGTTTTAAACAAAAAAATAAAAAATCTTTATCTTCCTTATTACCTTGATGTGAATTGCTTCAATCTTAGATTCTTTTCAAAAGGGTTTGATGTTACTAAAATATTTTACAATTCCTCTCCAAAAAGTTACCACAAAACCAGTTAAGACTTACCTAACGGTCCATATAATTCAACTCTGTAACTAAATTTCCCTGTTATTACAGATGGAGGGTCCCATGAAATTGAAAAGGATTTTCCTGTGACGTTGCCTGTTACACAGTTTTGTGGGGGTCCTTCAGGCACTAAAATGGTTATCGGAAAAAACAAATATGTAATATAGATTAAACATAAAAGAGCATTTTATTAAATGCACATTAAAAACACAAGGTCAGAGAAAGAAAATAATAGATCACATTAGTACCAAAGGTTTTGTAATTTTAAAAAGGAAAAATGGGATATATTTTGCATCATTGTATTGATCCATCCAGTACATACTGGATTATCAGATTAATTTATGTGCCACAATTAAACCTTTTATTTAATGCTATATATGATTATACATCTCAAGTTTTAGTCCTATTTTAATTGTGACATATTCATTGTAAATGTTAAATTGTCCCAGAACATTTATCCCTGTACACACACGTATATTGCATTCCATTGGGTCTAAGTTTGTGGCATGATAAACAATCTCTTATAGACACAGGTAGAAGTGTTGAGGAAGTAACCCTCATAATTTATTGGCAATGATCTTTTACTCTTTATGTCATTATTTATATTTTGTTCTGAGAGGAAATTTATAATCTACAGTTAGAATATTTAAATATGGCTTGGCGCCTGTGGCTCAAGTGGCTAAGGCGCCAGCCACATACACCTAAGGTGGCGGGTTCCAATCCAGCCCGGGCCCACCAAACAACAATGACAGCTGCAACCAAAAAATAGCTGGGCATTGTGGTGGGTGCCTGTGGTCCCAGCTACTTGGGAGGTTGAGGCAGGAGACTTGCTTGAGCCCAGGAGTTGGAGGTTGCTATGAGCTTTGATGCCACAGCACTCTACCCAGGGGGACAGCTTCTGGCTCTGTCTCAAAAAAAAGAGTATTTAAATGTAACATTGGTAACACATGAAAATAACAATGTCAATTAAGAGTAGTCTGTTTGTCATAGATGTGCATCTACATGTTACTTTTTTGACTGAAATAAAGCTATTCCAAATTTTTTTTCAAAAATATTATTGTCTACCAAATTTCCCTTTTTATGGCTTTCATGAGATTATTTCTTTTTTATTGTATAAGAAGAAAAGCATAGGGAAGAAGGAAAAGCACAATTCAGAGATGCTTATTCAAATCAAAAGAAAAACCTTCAAACTTGTATGTCACAAAGAATAATGGCAGCTGACAGTTATAGCATTGGCAAAAATAATCCCATGCTTCAGTGAAAGTACCATAGTGATTGTTTTAAGCAACCTCAAACATTAGCCATCACAACTAAACTCCTGATACTATATTATAACATACATAACCTCTCAGGGATATCTTCTGCATATAATACATACACAAAATAGATACCTGTTGTATCATGGTCCCATATCAATACCCATAAATTTTATATGAACACGAAATGCAGATGGATAAATAAATATAGGTTTACATGAATGCTGATATAGTACTATAATCAAATATAAAAATACCCGTACCTAGAAATATATATTTTTATAATTTGATAGTCATAGTAATATGTAATTACACTTACTTAATTTTAACACCACCACCATAAGCAAAGTACTATTATTGTTTTTAATTGTCAGATGAGGAAAATGTCAGGGCAAAGAGGCCACAAGGGACCTATGTTAGGGACCACTTTCATCTGGTGCTGAGATGTTAGTCTCATCCACGGTCCACTGTTGCCCGATGTCACTGCCACATGTGGTAATAACAGTAGCAGTGGGAGAAGGGGCTACATAATGGCAGATGATTTGCAAGGACAGATATGATTACAGAAAATTGCTAGGATTAGAAAATGAAAACAAAGCTGGTTTTAAAATCAGGGTTTGAGGCTCAAGAATCCTTTCTTTCAAATCTTCTTTCTCCTGTGAGATACTTATTTTAGTATTAAGATACAAAAAAGCATAGCTCTCTGAAAATAGCCCAGATGAGACTGCCTCATATGTATTACAAGGTGAGGGGGGGAGGTTACTGAAAGATAAGAAAGAATCATACAAAGATCTATTTGGATAAAATGAGAGATTATTCTATAAATACTTTAAGTTTTTTATCTAATAAAAAATAAACCCATACCTGATTCTGGTGTTCTGACAATGGTACTATCAATATAACCTGCTTCCGTTGTAACAGCCGAAACTTCGAAGAGATACGTCGTGTAAGGTCTCAGATGCGTCACTACAAAACTGATCGGCTCTTTCCACACAGAGCTGATCTTGCTCCGCGCCACCGCGCTGGATGAGTGAGTGGTACGCGAAGGGGGCGTGGCTCTGCCCAGGGTTGGAGAAGGGCTGGTCGTACTCCATAAAAAAGATTCATTATTTTCCTAGTAAAAAAAATAAATGTCAGTGAAAAAATAATGTTCTATGTCTTGGTAAATACAAGAAGTGTAATTAATTTCTTTTTCCTTTGTGCTCAAATATTATTCTTCAATTGTGTGTATGGGTGGGCGTTAGTAGTGTAATATTGTAACACATTAAGTTATGGACAAATTTCCTGGATTTTAATTATGCCCATATGTGCTACAGTGTTAAAGCAGAATATATTTATTGTATTCTTTTTACCTTAATCGTTTTCATAAGCTGAATGTCAAGAGGCTTACAGCAAATGTGCAACTATAGTAAAATCAATAGTGAGAATTCTTTTAATTAATGTTAATATTGCAAGAGTGAAAATAATTTTGCTTTTATGAAATTCCAAGCAAAAGCCATTTTCTCACGGCTACCATCACTTTTTTCCTTGTCAATACTCAAAAGATAATGCTATTGGTACATGTGTAAGTGTATGTGCACATACGTGTGATTGCATGCATTTGAAATATATACTAATTTCAAAAATTAAGAATTTGAGACCTCTATAAACGAAAATATTTAAGACCAGGATACTGTTTGACTGTTTTCCATCAAGAGTAATACATATGTTGCCAAAATAATTTCAGGAAAATTATTATTACAGTACTTTCCAAGGTTTCCCATCAATGAGAAGAAAAACAACAAACTCTTCATCAAAGATACGCACCAAAAAAAAAACCCCTACCTCTGCAAATTTCACCTTGATTATTCAATCTGCATGTCCCCTCCCTTCCTGTCACATAAAATTATTCTCTGTTCTCTGCTTACACTTCACATTTTTCCACCTCAGGGCTTTGTGAGTATCCTCTACCTCAAATTCTGTCCTTACACGATCTCCATTCACCCGTCCACTATAGACTATGATAAACGCCAGTCCTTCATGAAGCCCTTCTAGGGCTCCCTAAGTGAAGCTGCATCGCACTCTTGAATTCCCAAAAGCTGAATAAAGCCAATTGTGTATAAGATGTTATTGTAACCCAAGACTATAAGTAATCAAATAAGTAATAACCCCTTTGATAAGATGTTTAGTATCTAGACGCTAGAAATTTGACATCATAAGTTTACCTAACATTTTTGAGGCATAGAAAGTGTTCCATGATGCTTACATTACATTCGGGCAATTTTCCAGTCAAAATGTCCTCTACTCTGATGGAGACATCTTTCACTACTATTCCACTTCTGGCATGCTTAACACTAATCTTGAAGCTGGTAATTTTGCCGTTTGGTTGCTGAGGTAAATACCAAATCAGGTTTACTGCTGAATAGTTGAAGGCCTCAACTGTGAGATTCACCACTTTTCCTGGAGCTGGAGAAAAGAGGATTGGAAAGAGAAAACCAATTAACGAAATTGTAATGGCATTTATATAATTTGGGGATGTTAAAATTTCTATGATATGTGAAATTAAATGTATAACACAGTGCATAAAAGCTATTTATGTGGGTGGTGCCTGTGGCTCAGTGGGTAGGTCGCCAGCCCCAGGCGCCAAGGGTGGCAGGTTTGGGCCCAGCCACGGCCAAACTGCAACAAGGAGATGGCCCAGCATTGTGAGGGCACCTGTGGTCCCAGCTACTCAGGAGGCTGAGGCAAGAGAATCGCCTAAGCCCAAGAGCTAGAGGTTGCTGTGAGCTGTGGACGCCACAGCACTCTACTGAGGACAACAAGACAAGGAAAAAAAAGCGATTTATGTGAGACCTTAAAACAATATTTAATTGGCCTTTGCTTAAATTAAAAGACTGTAGTTGAGAAAAATCAGCTTTTCTTCAGGATAACTGGGCTAATATATGCATTGATGAAACACTTCATATAAGTATGAAACATACTCAAATTAGTAGCTGTTTGTGAATATACAAACAAGTTGGGACGCATTTGTCCCTTAAATATTTTGGAATTATGTCGTTTCATTAGATGCGAACAAAGGAGCCAATTGAAACAATTATCCATCCGTTTGCACCAAAAAGCACATATGTGAAATATTTATAAACATTCTAGTGCCTGATATCAAGGGGATATCCACCAAACAGCTTGCAATTACTGCATTTTGAGTTCCGTACATACACCCTCAAAATCAACTTTTTCAGATTTTCATCATACTTTGCTCCCAATCATTAATCATCTTTAATGATAATAATAATCTGAGTCCTATTTTAGTTGATATAAGAGTGATAGAAATCCAGAATGAAAAAAAAATGTCCATTAATGTCATGGTAAGATATGAAACCTGATGAAGTAAACTAACAATATCCTCCAGAATAGAAAACAAACATAAGAAATTCCCTTTGAAAAAAATCAAAATAAAACAAAATGTTCGAGATAAAACAAAATAAGCAATTCCAGGTATTAAAGTGCTGAATCACTGGAGTTTAGGCTCACATGGTGCAGAAGAACATCAGAATACAAATTGTAAATGAAAGTTGTATAAATTATCTGAGAAAGTGAGGTCCTGGGAAGGAGAGCTGTGTGCACATGATACGAGGGCGTAGTTAGGAAACGTCAGGGTAGCTGCATTGTAATGAAAAAAAATAAACCCAGCAGTTACTGGGAATGATGTTGGATAGGATGATTAGCAACGAGGGTGAGATTCGGGATATATTTTGATGACGGAGCTGACAGGATCTGCTGATAGATTAGATGTATAATATAAAAGAGAAAATTCAAGGATGACAGCAAGATTTTTCCTCCAAAGAAAAGAAGAGGGGGTTGTTTAGTTTGGTAATGCCTGCCTGTGATGGAATAATACAATAATCATTAAAATCTGTATTTCCAGGAGTCTAATGTCACAAAACCCTATGACTTGATGGTAAGAGGAAAATGCAGGATATAAACTTGCACACGTGGTTCAAGTTTATTTTTATTAATTAAGTCACATTGACCTACATTCATTGGGGAGAAATAGCCCAACCAGAAAATGGTAAGAGATTTTTACATGACAAATTCAATGGATAATTTCATTATGTGTTTCTTTCTTATTCACATACTACTTTTATAATGAGAAAGAATAATATATATTTTAATATGCATTATTATATATCCTAATAAATATTATTATATATTTTGATATGTATATATACACAGAGGGTACCAAAATGTATAGACATTTTAAGAGATGTTATCTGTATATTAGTTTTACAAGTTGAATTATAGGTACCATTACTGGTCAAGCACACCTAGGCATGCCTTACATATCCATTTTACCTGCAATTTATACTTTAGGGGGATGATCAGTTTTACTTCCAACAAGATAATTTAAAATGTGTATATATTTTTGGCACCCAGTATATATAAAATATATATGTATACACAGTGTAACTATCCCAAAGGATTCAAAAAGCAATTGAGTGGCCATTCTGCTGAGAATTTTATGTATTTTAGTATTAGATTTTGATTATATCCTTATTTATTTTAATGACAAAAACTTATGAGAAAATTAATTTAGAATAAATGACATAGGAAAATTACCACTTTCTGCAGTTTGGAAAAGAAATGGGTCACTAAACACTCCAATGCCAGCACTGTTTTCAGCAGCAACCTGGAATAGACAAATATATATATAAATATATAAGTATATATATACGCTCAAATATTTTACTTCCTCATTAAACATAATCTGAAATAATAAAACTTTGACTTCTTCATAAGGTAAATGAGAAAGATGCTATTTTCTTTCAATTCAGATAATTGAAGAAGGCAAATTCAGACCTATTCATCTAATCAAAACATAAAGGTATTATTGTCAATATTTTACAGATGAGAAAACTGGGTTGAGAAATGTCAAATACTGTAACCAAGGTCACACAGAAATAAATGGTACAACAAGAATTCAGCTGTAGTTGTGTTTATTTCCAAAGCTCAATCAATTAATCCACTATAATAGATATAGATATTAGATATAGATATATAGATATAGATATCCCCAGTAGCATATTTTAACACATGACTTAATCTGAATATGTGCAAGTTTATGGAAAACATCCATGTTATGTACATTTTTGGATTCCAGAATATGGTTGCCTACTCTTTAACCTATGTTTCTATAATAACTATGCTATAAATAGAAACCTATGTTTCTATTATAACTATGCTATAATAATCACTATGATTATTTCTGTAATGAATGCAAGAGACCAATTATTCTAAGAGACTTTAAAATTCACAATCTAACCACACAAATAAATATTCAGTGAAACTATTTTAAAGATAGGATTAATGAACAATTGAGACTAAGAATTTGAGAATTTAAAATATATAAAAATTATTTTCAACTTGAATAATCTAGTTAAATAGAACAGAATAGACAGAGACTGAGCCATGATCATGAGAATAAAACTCTCAAAATGCCACGACTAGAATCAGACAATCTTGGTTTCGTTGTAGCACGACTGGTTCCCAGCTAGTAACTTTAAGCCATTTATTTAATTGGGGTAAGTTACATTTTTGTCTTTGAGATGGGAATGATAACATATTCTATAACATAGAATTATCCTAAGAACTAAACAAAGTAATACACGTCAAACACTCCACAGGGTTTCCCCCATAGTACCACGTAGACTGCAGATACCACATTCTACCACGCCAATGCCCTGTGGGATTCGTCAATGGCTGACATTTATTTGAACAGAGCATAGGTCACAGCAATGATGTATAAAGTGCGAGATGAAAGGTAGAGGAGGCCTCCCCAATAGGCCTGAAATAAGAAAATCCAAAGGAATAAAAAGTCAAACTCTGCACAAATAAAGCGAAGGAGAACTAGCTTGGTAGTTTCTCACAGCACATTAAAATTTAGTCTTTATTTATTATCCGCAGTAGCATATTTTAACACATGGCTTAATCTGAATGTGTAATACAAACATCCATGTTATGTACATTTTCACCTATGTTTCTTCATGACATAACCATCACAGATCTTTTATTTTGACTTATGCACAAGTGAAAGTTTGGGCTTTTTTTTTTCTTTTTGCATTGTGGCAATGCTGGTATTGGTGTGTGTTCTCCTGTTCTGATCGTGCTTTTTATTCTACAAATAGGCAACCTCGGGCAGTCCCTGTGACTCAAGGAGTAGGGTGCCAGCCCCATATTCCAGAGGTGCTCGGTTCAAACCCAGCCCTGGCCAAAAAAAAAAAAAACAAATAGGCCACCTCCAGTCCAAAAGAACTTCCTGGCAAAACCTCTCTTTCTCAATATTTCTTATCATCTATTAAGGGCTTCTTAGTTATATATAATCACATATATATGCAATATTATAGATTTTCTTCTCTCTATATAATTATCTTCAAGGCTTAAAGAACATGTTGATATTATTCTGAGAAGAGCCACAAGATATCTGCATTTATTATTATCCCTTGGAAATGTCATCAATATCACCTAATAATTGGAAACATTTTCCTGGGGTTTAACTAATTTAGGACCTCTTTATAGAAGTGCTTACTTTAGTATTCAAATAAAATGTTATTAAATTTTGCATATTTAACATTCCGAAAATTTTTAGAATCACAAAAGACATAGTAAATCCTCCAGAAATATTTGTTAAATGGATCGAATAAATTGATCATTACTCCTAGCCAAAACTGACACTTTAAAATTGTTCACGCCATCGTACCAAAGTTAAATAACAGATATGCAGATACAACAGGGTTGGGAGAAAAATAACATAGCTAACTTTAAGCTTAATCAAAGAGTAGAATATTTTCACTTATAAAGCCTTATTACTTAATTCAAATCTGATTTATTAAACTGATAAGAACAGATACTATTATTTTCCGAAAGGTCATGAAACTAAAGCTTTTTAAAATAGATAACATATTACTATACATAAAATCAAAATGAAGCAGAGATTGTAACAATTGACCAAGTTTCACATTCCCAGTGAGTATGAGACCATGACTCAGTTCATCATTTTTTAGTTATCTATTGTATACAGGTAAAAAGGCCTAACCAGGTGGGAAAAACAATTACCTTAATTTCATACGTCGTTCCAGGGTTTAGATTAGTAAGAAGAACTTCCAGACTGTCTGGCTTTGCTCTAACTTGTGTATAGGCTGTTTGCGTCCATGGGCAAACTTCCTTATATTTAACAATGTAGGATATAATCTTTCCATTTGGATTAGGAGGCGTATTCCAAGAGAGAAGAATCCCAGCAGATCCGACTCTTTCTCCTGCTAAGAAGACGGGAGGCCCTGGTTCTATTTTAAAAGAAAAAAATCATTTTGTTAAAAGGTCAGTTGTTATAGTTTCACAAAAACATGTAAGAAAAGTATTTACAAATATAAACTCCTGAAGTTCCCCCAAACTAAGGAGTTGATACTCCCCAGAGCTCTGCTACCAAAAAAATAAAAAAGATTAAGTACTTAGGGAATACCAAAAACATTCTTTTATAAGAATGTAAAATATGAAAATGGTACTGAATACTACGTGCCAAATATACTTTTGATGCCAAGTCGTTTTTAAAAGAAACTTCATGCAAGTTTACACACAAAGACTGAGAAAATAAGAAACCATCTTCCAAGCTGAATAACCCTTCCTAAGTGAATGCAGTGAATTTATTTTCATAGTTCTGGATTAAATATTATCGTTAAAAGTCTCTTTGATCCAGCTGAAAAACAACTATAGTGTAATTACCTTTCACTTTGAAAATACAAGAAGCTAAGAAAAACCGGAGAACTCAAGTGGTAAGCAGATCACTTTCTTAAGTTTCCACTCTGCTTCCATCCTACACTGTTTTCATGCATATGATGTACGTAATTGCCAATATAACTATTTCTATCCAACTGAATTATAATGTCTCCAAATGCCTTATTTAAAAAGTAATTTAAAACATAAATGCTCACTTGTTACATTCGTAGTGGCTGTTCTACTGACCGGTGAGCTGTATGTCGTAGCAGAAGTTGCAGAGATGGTTACTTCATACCCAGTACCAGGAACAGCATTGGAAACATCAACCTGGAACACCAAAACAAATGATTGCCTTAAAAGGATTAAACTTTTACTAACAACAAACAAAATGTACCCTTCCATAGGTAACTCTGCACTGTTTAAAATGTCACCAGGTTTCCATAGTATTGTAAATTTCAACTTTGTTATACCATGCAACTATTGATCAGATAACTTATGAAATAAATAAAAATGTACAAAACCTACTGCACGATCAAAGCCTAAGTCAGTTTTCTGTTTATCCTATTTCCTTGTTACAAGCAATAACTATTTGAATCTTAAGAAATCTACAGCCCATTGATTATCCCTTATTTTTAAAGAGTACAGATGAAATACCTGTGTCTCTGAAGTCCCAATAAAAAGTAAAAGAAAAACGATAAGAAAATCCATCATTATTACATTTTTCAGGCAGTAGAATCACATTGATGGCTCTAGAGAGAAATGTGGCCTGCATTAATGATTTAAAGGCAGATCCTCCTGGCAAGTACACAATTAATGAGCCTGGATTACTCAATAGCTCTGCCCTTTCTTTGTTAAACTATTCATGAACCCTTGGATGGACGGCCGTAGGTTCAGGGTAAACTTAAAAAAAAAAAAAAGCATAGACGTTGCTAAGGTAACAGTCCACTGATGCTGAAACTTAAACTCATCAATTTGACATTAATGATTCTGTCTTCATCTTAGGCTTTTAAAAACCCTCCAAGGAGTAAGTTTGCATGGTGGATGAGTTTCATAAAGAACTTTCTTATTAGCACCAAATATAAATACAAGGAGGCTCAGCGAGTAATGAAAACTATACCTGATATTCTCCACCTCCAAGATCTTTGATAGTAACAAAGCCACTCTCAGGAACAAGATCCCTGCGATACCTTTCCACATGGCCGGAGAACAGGCTCCAGCGCAGAGAAGAGGAATGTGCAGAAATATTGTAGGCTTTCTGTTTCCCTGGTTGAATATTGAAAAATAGAGATTGGAAATCGTTATTCTCGTGAAGTTTCAAAGGAAAAAATAAAAGTCAATATTTTAAGGGCCACATTTAAAAATAATCATTCTGCTAGAAAGCATCCTTCAAATGCTCTCTAATCAGTAACAAATGATTATACTTGAGGGTTAGGCACGCAGAATTAGCGAAAGTCATACATCAGTTTATATATAGTTTTTAAGTATAATTATAAAAATATTACACACTAATGTATGTATTTGTTTCTGGCATGATAATTAGTTGGTTGGTGAGATTGTTTTTGAAAACTTGTGCTCTCATTGAAAAATTGATCATGTTAAAACATAGTAAGTATAAACTATTTATCGAATTACCTAGACATTTACCACAGAGTAGATGGTGCAAAAAATATCTACCAAAACTTTTTACCAAATTTTTTAAACAATGAGAATTTCTGATAAATCTTTGATTGGATGTTTCTCTAAGGGAAAAGCCAGATTTTTTTACATTGGGAATGAAATACGATAGTATTAAAGCACCAGTTGTTTGTAGGAATTTCAACCATATTTTTCAACCTTTGCTTCCACTTTTTCCAAAATTTTGTTTATGCTGACTGTACCTTCTTGAAAGGAGTTCTCACATAAAGTTCTTCTGATTGGCTGCCAATGAGCCAGGTTTGCAATCTGCCTTATCTTGAGAGCAAATTCCAGACAATATAGGGGGAGGAAGAGAGGTTGCCAAGCGTGTAAAAACACACCCGATACAGACTCAACTAACACATTTCCAGAAGAAAGGAGTCAGAATTAAGCATTGAACTCCATTTATCACGTTAACACTTCACTCCGCTATGATTTGACAATGGATATAATAAAAAAACAAAATGTACATTTTCCAACCAAGCAGATAGGGTACATTGCATGAAATAGAAATCTTATCATAATAGGTCAATATCCTGATATCAGGGAGAGTAAATATTTCTGCAATCCCTTTTCTTTATCTCTTTTGAAGGGTTCCTCTAAAGGTAATAATAGAACTTTCTCCCCATTACCTGAACCTGCTATGAATCGATTAATTATCTGCAACATTCTCAAAGGTCCAATCATTTTCTTGGCATCAACCCCAAGCTGTCCACACATTGATCACTGCAGTTTTCTCATAACTCTTCAGGAATATTGCAAACCCAAAGCAAAAGTTTAGAGAAATATCCAGGTTGTCATGAGTGGAATTCCTTTATTGTGCCTAACTGCTGATATTTTTCCTAGACTATTCTGCATCCAGAGTTATATCCTCTCTTCTAAGCTTGATAGAAAAGAGCTTAACTCTCCTCTCCAGTTCACATCAAAATAGGCAAACGTCTAGTCTGACTGACTAGTTCAACCAGCTACAACTCGTACTGCTGATCTGAGGTGAGGGCTGACACTATTTCTTCAGGGATCCTGGAAAGTAGTTTATGTCTATGAAGTCTTAGCCAAGAAACTCGTAAAGACCAGAAATGAGACATGAGAAGGGAAAGGAAGATGAGACACCATGAAGGACTTACTGGGTGGATGGTGGTGACATGGGATAAGGTTTCCAGACTGTGAATTAAGATTACACCCTGAGCAACTCTTGGCTAGGAAGGAAATGTGTCTCACCAAGAGAAGGAAGAATATAGTGGTCTGGAAATTTGCCAATCTGATCAAGAGGAGAGGCCTGGAATCGTCACAAGAGTCTGGTAAAGACTTGTCCAAATAACAAGGCGGATGTAAGTCCTGAAAATGAAAAGAGTCTTGAGGAATGGAGGAAAGCCAACGTAGTTTCTGGAATCAAGTAAGGAAGAGAAACAGTCTGATGATCAGATAGGCCATAGTAAGGATTTCAGATTTTTTTTGTTCTATATGCAGCAGGAAGCCATTGAAGAATTTTAAGCAAGAAAGCAATCTGACTTGGTTTTTGTATAAAAATATCACCCTGAAATGTGTATGTAAATTGGAGAGAGCTAAAAGTGGCAGTAGGGAAGCTGATTAAATAGGAAATTGTGGCAGTCTGGGCAGGGAGGAGGGAGGCTTGCCTTCAGAAACAGGTAGAGATGGAGCAATGCGTCATCATTATGGAGTAGTACGGCTTTCTGGTTACGAGCTGGAAGATCCAATTAACTGGAAATAGACTGTATAATAAATATATTATTTGCTCACCATGCAGTGTAACCTTTCAGAAGGTAGGAAAATGTAGAGCAAAAACACTACTCTCCATTTAATATTAACCAATAAAAATCACATAATGAAGTATAAGTGTTTGAAATTTTAAGAAAAATAAAAAGAATCACACCATCAATTTAATTTAAGGCTAGCAAATTCTAGTCTTAGTAAATGTTTATTCTAGACTGTAATCTCCTAAAAATTAACCCTGAGTACCCTCTATTGTTAGAGATTAATAGATGTTCTAGGACCAAACTACTTTGTCACATAAGTCCTTTTTAAGTTAAGCAGTTTTTCTTGGTTGTAGGGTATTTTAAAGCCTTAAACATGCCAATATATCCTGTGATTCTCTAAAGCACCACTGCCCAATAAATCTGTAACACGAGCAACACATACAGGTGGACACAAAGTCGATGTGTAATTTAAAATAGTTTAACATAGTACATTGAATACAAATTTTATACCCACCCTGTATAAGTTTAAATTTTGTTGTAACCACATTTAAAAACTAAATATTTAAAATTAACTTTGATAAGATATTTTATTTAACACAATATATCAAAAGCATTTTATATGTCATCACTATAAAAATTATCGAGACAGTGAAATTGATTGCTTTCTACTAAGTCTCTTCAATCCTAAGTGTATATTACATTTGTGGCACCTCTGCGTCTGGACCAGCTAATTTTCAGGGTCCAGCAGTCACATACTTTTCATTGCAACATATCACACCATACAGCACTACATCTCTTAATTTCTCCCCTTACCAATTCAGTAGATTTTTACCTAAACTGCATTTTGAGAAGCTAAGAAATAACAAAAATACAATGCCATGCTCAGTGTCTATAAAAGAAAACAGATCAAAAGAGTTAGTTGGGAAGACCTCCAACAAGCCCTGTCACACACAGAGGTGAGAAGACCCCCACAACGAACCCTGTCACACATGGAGATGGGAAGATGTCCAATGAACCCTGCCACACATGGAGGTGGGAAGACCTCCACAACAAACCCACTCACACATTATTTGGGAAGACCTCCACAAGGAACCCTGTCATATACAGAGGTGGGAAGACCTCCAACAAGCCCTGTCACACATGGAGGTGAGAAGATCTCCACAACAAACCCACTCACACATTATTTGGGAAGACCTCCACAACAAACACCCTGTCACACACCATGGTACCTTAGACTTTGAGAAAGAGGAATTCAAATGCAACAACATGGCTACATAGGGAGCTCTTTGGAAAATCCTGGCCCTAACAGGATATGTACAAAGGGAGACCAAAATGTTAAATACAGAGCAGACCCTGTTCCTCAGGCCCGTAATGTTCGCACGTTAGGAGGCTGAGACAGGTGGATCACCTGAGCTCAGAAGTTTAAGACCAGTCTGAGCAAGAGTGACCCTGTCTTTACTAAAAATAGAAAACAAAATTAGCCAGGCATTTTGGCAGGTGCCTGTGGTCCCAACTATTCAGGATGCTGAGGCAAGAGTATAGCACAAGCCCCAGAGTCTGAGGTTGCTGCGAACTACAATGTCATGGCACTCCACCAGAGTGAAAGAGTGAGACTTTGTCTAAAAAAAAAAAAAAGGAAATCAGAGGTCATCTAATTCAAATTCCCCACAAACTTGATGCCCAAAGAATGAGGTAACTTGGCTAATAGTACTCAGGAAATGAGCATCAACCCCAAGGCCTAAACTCCTTCCCCATTTTGCATCATCACACAGTACCACATTTGCAGGAATAATGTATGCGTGGTAGACAGAATAATGGGCCTCCAAAGACTCCCACAGGCTAAACCCTGGAACCTGTTACTGTTATGTTATGTGGTGAAAAGGACTTGGAATTAAGAACACAAACCATAAAACAGAGAGATCCACCTGAATTATTCAGATAGACCCAATCTAATCATACAGGCTCTTAAAAGAGGAAAAGGCCAGCAGAGGAGATTTGAAGCGTGAGTGACTTTGAAGATGGGGGAAGAGTATCACAGGCCCAGGCAGGAGGTGCCATCCAGAAGCTAGAAACAGCTGCTGATGGCCAACATAGGAATGATGACCTCAGTTCCACAACACAAGGACGAAATCTGCAAACAACTTTTATGAGCGAGGAAACAGAATCGCTCCCAGACCAAGAGAAAGGAGCACTGCCCTGCCAATACCTTGATTCAATCAGAGAAAACTACAGTGGACTTAAGACTTACAGAACAACATGATAATAAACTTGAGCTGGTTTAAGCCCCTGTCTTGTAACAGGATAATTTGTAACAGCAGCAAATGGCATATTAAGAAACTAAAATGACATTTCTTGAGCACCATGTGTCAACTAACATTTCTTCCAATTTCCATTTCACAGATTATCCCAAAACTGCTTAGAATGTCCCAGTAAAATGAGCATTTGTACCCTCTGAAACAGTCTTGGAGACTGTAAGTTTTCAAATTCCTAAAACCATTACCGAAATGTTATCTTAAATAGCACAATAGGCAATATAAATGTGAATATTTAAAACATCAAAAGAATCTGCATACCTACAACAACCCTGATGAACGCGTCAGATCCTTGAGCACTGCCTTTTATTTGAGGTACCGTGATGTTACATATTCCACCGGGAGAGAGATTTGTAACTGTGTGCTCAGTCATCATTCTCCACATAAGATATTCTTTTTCAAATGTTCTGTTTGATATATAAATCTTGTAATGAGTGAAGTTGGTCTCTGTTCGATTCCACATTAAATTTGCAGAAGTATTCACGGCTTCTAAGGTTAAGGCAGAAATCCTAGATAGTTCTACTGAAAAGGCAAATTATACATGAGTAGAAATTTCACATGTGTATAAAATAAAACAAACGTGAATAAAAAAATTAAAACATCTCTGTAATAATCCTTGACTTTACACGTGTGTATCATCCTACATGTCGAGCTCTGCAAACAGAGGGCTAGGGCATTACTTATGGGTTTTAATTTAAGCAGCACAACAATATCCTTGTCTAGTCCCCCAGTATTTTCCCTGAATGAATGACAAATCACTCCTAGCAAAGCCATCTCTTGAGGTTTGTGATTTCCAAGTGTTTGTAGTCATAAATACCATTCAATGATAGAATCATGGTTGTGTTATCTACCACCCAGTAAAATGAGTAGATAATGGAGCTGAAGAAGGGTAAGGAATGGAGTGAAGGCCAGGAGAAACAGCACTTTAAAATGTAATCCTAGCTCCGCACCTGTGGCTCAAGCGGCTAAGGCGCCAGCCACGTACACCTAAGGTGGCGGGTTCAAATCCCCAGCCCGGGCCCGCCAAACAACAATGATGGCTGCAACCAAAAAATGGCCAGGCATTGTGGCGGGCGCCTGTAGTCCCAGCTACTTGGGAGGCGGTGGCAGGATACTCGCTTGATCACAGGATTTGGAGGTTGCTGTGTGCATGATGCCATGGCACTCTAACCATGTGGATAGATTGAGGCTAAATATAAAAAAAAAAAAAAAAAAAGATACAGAACCGGCTCAGTGCCTGGGGCTCAAGCAGCTAGGGCCCAGCCACATACATCCAAGGTGGCGGGTTTGAATCCAGCCCAGGCCCACCAAACAACAATGACGGCTGCAACCAAAAAATAGCCGGGGGTTGTGGTGGGCG
>CAUYTI010060463.1:0-16523 GCA_963575145.1 Galago senegalensis
TTCTGCCTCCTGGGATCAGACCTCCATGTTTGGGACAGGCTGAAGGACTCCCAAACCCCATGGGAACTGGAGTCAGGGGTCACTGTGATACCTGCCCCTGAAGGAAAAAAAGAGTAAAATCTCTAATTTCATCAATCAGAAATGGTAAAGACGAAATAACAACAGATACCTGAGAAAATGAAAAAATCCTTGATGAATATTATAAGAAACTTTATTCTTGGAAATATGAAAATCTGAAGGAAATTGACCAATACTTGGAAGCATGCTACCTTTCAAGACTTAGCCAGAATCAAGTGGAAATTTTGAACAGGCCTATATCAAGTTCTGAAATAGCATCAACTATACAAAATCTCCCTAAAAAGAAAAGTCTGAGACCAGATGGCTTCATGTCAGAATTCTACCAAACCCTCAAAGAGGAACTAGTACTTATATTGCTTTACCTTTTCCAAAATATAGAAAAAGAAGGAATACTACCCAACACCTTCTATGAAGCAAACATCACCTTGATCCCCAAACTAGGAAATGACCCAACAAGGAAAGAAAATTATAGACCAATATTGCTAATGAATATTGATGGGAAAATATTCAACAAGATCCTAATCAATAGAATCCAGCAAAACATCAAACAAATTATACATCATGAACAAGTGAGTTTTATCCTAGGGTCTCAAGGCTGGTTCAATACACGTAAATCTATAAATATAATTCAGCACATAAACAAATTAAAAAACAAAGACCATATGATTCTCTCAATTGATGCAGAAAAAGCTTTTGACAATATCCAGCATCCCTTCATGATCAGAACACTTAAGAAAATTGGTATAGAAGGGACATTTCTGAAACTGATAAAGGCCATCTACAGCAAACCCACTGCCAATATCATATTGAATAAAGTGAAATTGAAATAATTTCCACTCAAACCAGGCAAAGTTGCCCGTTGTCTCCACTGCTCTTTAACATTGTAATGGAAGTTTTAGCCATTGCAATTAGAGAAGAAAAGGTGATCAAGGGTATCCATATAGGGTCAGAAGAGATCTAAGTTTCACTCTCTGCAGATCATATGGTTGTATATCTGGAAAACAACAGGGATTCTACTATAAAACTCTTAGAAGTTATCAAGGAATACAGCAGCATCTCAGGATAAAAATCAATACTTACAAGTCAATAGCTTTTGTATATGCCAACAATAGTCAAAGTAGAATATTTTTGTAGGTGTATTTGATGGTACAACATGTTCTTCATTAATATTATAATTTTTTGTTTCATTTGCCCTTATGAACTGTGTATTATGTTCTCAACAAAATATTGATTGAATATTGGAAAACTGCCATCAAATTTTTATCCTTTATGAAGTCTTTATGAATGACTCATTTAATTTCTGTGATATTTTTTAATGAATTATTTTGAATTTTATAGACTTGCAATTATTTTGCCCTTAATGATGAAATTTTGGGTTTTCTAACATTTATTTGTGCTTCATATTTTACTGCAATGGCTTAAACTTTTAGAACATAATTTAAATAAATTGTTAGCAGGAGTCAAAGTTGCTTGTTTTCTTTATTTTCTTAGCAATATGTCAAGTATTTCAACCTTAAATGGTGTGTTCCTTGTACCTTTAAGATGTAAGAGAAGTGTCTCACATAACAATATAGACTCTAAGGCAGTGAGCTGAAATTTAATGCTTGATCAAGTTACTGAAACCCTGTCCTATTTTCTTCCAATAGAGTTAGAATAGTTAATGAATTAAAAGAACTAATAATAGCTGACAGCAACAAAGAAAAGTGTCTGAGCCATTTTAAAGACTTAATAAATGTTAACTATTTTCCAGTCTTTGCTTTTGTAGTCACCCTTTTCTCCTGCATTATAAATATTTTCTAGTGCTACATATCTCCATCTTAGGAAAAAGATAGAATACTTTTTTCATTTCAGATTCCTCTTGAAATAATATCCCATACCAAGGATATCCAAACTTTCTAACATTGCTTAGAAGTCTTGTCTTCAAATCTCTCACTTTCTCCCTTTCTTCTCACTCAACTCATTTCTGTTGCCATTGCTTATAGGCAATTATTCTTGTAAATACAATAGTTCTCCATTACCTGTGAGGATACATTTCAAGCCCTACAGTGGAGGCATGAAACTATGGCTAGTACAGAACTTTATATACAATTTTTATTTCTACACATATTATTAGGGGTCAATCTCCTGGTACCCCAAGCCCAGTTGACCTGGTTCAATACTTGGCTGGGTTAGAAAGTTTAACTGAGGCTCGGTGGTAACTGAAGCAAAAATGAATGGAAACAGAAAACAAAACTGCAGCAGTATGGGCAGTGTGAAAGTAAAAGTAACCTGCATAAGTTTCAGTGTAATAAAGAAAGATTTTATCTAAGAAGAACAAAGGGAAAGTTTAGTGCACTTTCAGACTTGTATGTGGGCCCCTCTCCTGTTGGAGAAAAGACAAGAGAGATGGAGACTCAAAGGCCTTGCAGATGTATAAATATCTCTTCGTCTCAGTTGGAAATTGGTTGCAACTCTTTCATTGGCCTCTCTGTGCCTCCAAAATTATTGCTCTTTTCAATTGGTCATTGATTATTGTCCCTTTTTATTGGTAATTGGTTACCTAGGTTACCTCATACCCTCATTCTTATGGGCACTCCAAACTTCTGGTTCTAAAGGCCAGGCTTCACTCCCCATCACCCTTAAAGCCCCTTTCTTAGTGTCCTTTCTGTCATACATACTTAATTTTTAATTTATAAATGAGGCACAGTAAGAGATTAACAATAATAAGGCATAAAAAATAGAATAATTAGAACAATAGGCCAGCATCACAACTCTTGTTCTTTGGAGCCATTATTAAGTAAAACAAGGATCATTTGAATATATGAACGGCAATATTGTGGCAGTAGATCTGATCTGATAAGCAAGACAGCTACTAAGTTACTCTAATGGGTGTGTGATGTAACAGTGTCCATATCCTGGACAAAGGATACCCGAGCAGGGCCAAGAGGCACAGAGTGAGAGTTGATCACACTATTCAGAATCATGTGCAATTCAAAACTTATGAATTATTTCTGGAATTTTCCATTTAATACTTTTGGACCATGCTTAACTATGGGTAACTGAAACCATAGAAAGTGAAACTGTTGATGGAGGGGACTTAGGTGTTGTCAATATTCTCCATCCATCCAGATTCACTGGTCATTCTTGACCTTTATTTTACTCAATATTTCTAAAGAATTTAGTCCAGTTGAAGACCCTTGGGTTCTTGCATCACCTCTTTTACTTTCATTCTTTCTTGCATTTCTGCTTATCTCTCTGCTCATTTCTACTCATTCTTCTTTTCTGGTACTTAATGTCTAAATATTCTAATTCTGCAGGGTTCTTGGGTTCTTTCTTCTCCTTAACTTCCTTTAGCTGACCTTACTCAATCCCATTGCCTAATATTTAAAATCTATTTGCTATCTCAAAGTCAAAAAGTGGATAGGTGAGGGGATCTGATTTTATTTAGGCTATTTCAATAGATCCAAAGATCACAGAGAGTCTTGGTTGGCTAGTTTTGTCTTAGGCTTTCATAGAGAGAAGTACACAAATTTCTGTTGGGATAGTTTTGCAATCAGGTAAGGTCTCAGTCAATTCCATGAATGGGCACTGAGGAGACAAAGAAGTAGATAGCTGGCTAGGTGTAAAAGAGAAAGGATGTGTGTTTGGCTTCTTCAGCCATTTCAGATAGAAAGGGAACGTTCTGAGTTGGACTTGTCACAAAGGAGTCATTTGCAAGTCTTTTGGCAGTCATGAAAAAGATAGGATAGGGAGTCTTTCCTCAAGCAAATGAGAAAGAATGGTCATTTGGGGGAACATAGAAGAGTAGAGGGATTTCTTATCCATCCCGATTTTCAAAGAGCTGAGATATCTGGTCAAGTTCAATGTTGTCAGCAGGCAACTCCACCATCATATTCTAGCTCTATTATTTCTCTTCATCTTTACTGCCACTTCTAAGCTGATGATACCTTTATTTAATGTAATAGCCATATAACTGATATTGTTTGTTTTACTTCTGATTCTTTAAAATACCTTCTCCACACATATTAATTGAAGTTTTGTTTTTTTAAAAGTAAGAATTTCTGTCAAGAATCTCAATCAGAAATTATTTTGTTGATTTCCTTATTTATCATCCTCATTCTCCATAGATAACAGCTGAGGTTCTATTGCACCAGTGCTTTCTTCAAGTAAATGGTGGATTAAACTCAGGCTATAGACTGAGGGCAAAACAAGTGCCTGGTGTAGGATGAGGCAGCTCAGAGGATGGAATCCTCTATTTTAAGGGAGATTCCCAGAAAGGGAGAATTTATATATATGAGAGGTGTTCCTGGTGGCAAACATTCTGTTATTTGTATTCACACATGTGTATTCAAGCCAAAAATATCTCATCAAAATACATTTGATACCTTACTGTGTATTTGGATGTTCTAAAACAAATTTATAACAAATTATCAGTTTCTTGAAATTTCAGAAGAATTTAAGGATAAGTTTTATTGTACTGATAAAACATTTAAGAAGCAATGGTTTTATGCTAGCTTTCATTTTCTTACATAGATTTAGTGATCTATTCAGATTTGAATAAACTTTGCTGGTTTATATTTATTCAAAAAGTTATCTATGACATGGATGCAGCTGTGTTTTTGCGTCAGTATATTCTCTCCCTTATTTTCGTGTTTAAATTTTCGTTAATTCAGTAAATGTTACTATGTAGTCAAAATACTAGCTCTTGCATATCATTTTAAAAACTTTTTCTACATTTCATTTATAGTTGTATTAAATTATATTTATATTGCTATTTTATAGCCCTTCCTGAATTTTAGATTCCTTGTGAGAATTTTATTTTTATTTTAAGTTATAAATTCTTTAATTTTTAAATAAATATCCAATTATTTATACTTATCTCTATTTCATTTTTGGTCCTTTTCCATGCCATTTTTTCCCCAAAATTTACTTTTCAATTACATGGATAATTATGATAGTCCTTTTCAAAACATCTCAGTAGGTTGAATTATATTTGTTATTAATTATGTATTTAACTATGGACAGAAAATAAATATGAGCACTATGGTTTCCTTCGTCTAGATTTAGTTGTGTGCTTGGATGTGTGCATGTAATTATATACCCAGACTTTGTAATATTTATCTGTGCACTGAAAAAGAAGATGCTTTTTAATTTTCTTCATGCCTTTTAAAACATGCAAGTACTTTTTATTTTTACTTTTGAAAAAGTGTTTTGAAAATTAATTGATTTTAAAAATGTATTCAATTTGTCACTGATTAAATATTCTTTTTTTATTTTTTCATTTTTTTTGTGGCTCTCTTGTTTCTTTATTTTTAAGGGGGAAGGGGACTGTGTCTTTAGCATTGTTTAAGCTCACCATTGTGTCTGTGAATGCAGAACTTTTAGGCAGAGGATGCTACAAATCCACTTGCATGTAGCTGTGTAACTTGGCTAGGTTTTTGGTTCAGAAGGTTTATCTATGGTCCACTCTCCTCCCCACCCCTCACCAACTTAGGTGTATAGCTTTTTATAAGCTGGAATTCTGATATAAACCTGATTAGCAGGATTTTTTACCTTTCTTTCAGAATTAGTGCATGAGCCCACTGGCCCAGATCCCTTATTGAGTCTAGTTAATTTCTTTTTTTTTCCCCCTATGGAATATTTTTCCTCTCTGTTATAGAAGGAACAGTTTTCCTAACTACCTCTACTACCTTCTGACTGATGTAGATGGCTGAGCAGACCCATAATATAAGCTAACATTGTAGTTCCGTATTTATTTATGGAGATGCTTACTCCTTTTCAGTCTTTCTGTATATTAGACTTATTTATTTTACATTTATTTGTTATTATTACATATTTGAAGGAAAGGGGGCTCCTTCAAGTCTAAACTTACAAAACCACCTTGATAAGAAATTTCAAACTATGTCTTAACACCACAGAATCCCTCAACTGTTCTAACATTATACTTTAAAAAACAAAATGTGTCCACTGAAGTATCAGGAAAAGATTTCTATGTGACTTTTAAATTTGATAAAATATAGAAAGAAATTATTCTGATTAGAAATGGTTTCTTCTTTTTAAATGGGTTCGCATTATGGTTCTGTATTGCAAATTCCATAAGAGCAATTAAAATGAAATTAAATTTGCAAGGCTTTTATTCATAGACAACCTTGTAAAGTGAAATACACCACTATCCCCATGGATTTTAACACTTGCTCCATGGACACCAATGGAAAAACAAACAAACAAACAAGCAAACAAACACAAATCTAGTTTATAGGGAATAGATGGAAGACATAAATTCTCACTCTCAAAGAAAATGAATAGCTCTGAATCATGGATCCACTGTGCCTTTTAGTCATCTTGCACTGATTCTTGTTCTATACAAAATTATCTGGATTCCTGACCTTTTCCAATCTATTAATATAAAACTTACTGGATTTAGGTGTTGTAACTGACCCCTGTTTCCCTCCCATCAAGGCTCTTCTCTCCCTCTTTTTAGAAGTTGCAGATTCGGAGGTTGAACAAACTCTGTGAGTTCCTGAATCCTTTTCCATAATCTTGCCCCTGTTCTTTCATTTCTTTCTTCATTTGCTTCTTTATTTCCCAGCAACTTACTAAAAGGATTGCATTCATGCTGTTGGTCTATAAACTGGAAGGACAAGGATCAGGTCTGAGTTTTTGATTGCATTGCTGGTTGCATTTCTGTTGGTCTATAAACTCTGGAAGGAGAGGGATCAGGTCTGAGTTTTTCAGTGATGTCTCATCACTACTTAGCATAACATCTGATACGTAGTAAGCTGTCACTAATATTTCTTGAATTTAGTACCAGCTTGTCAAATTATTCTCTACATCCCCATTCCACACTTCCTCCCTCCATCAGGACCCTCTGCGCTGACTCTGGAAGGTGTGGACTCTGCTGCTCATCACCACACTGTTGACTTCATTCCTTCTCTATGAGTCTTCTCCCTTTCTCAGGCTTATGCATGCCCAACAGATAGCAGTTGCCCGATAAGTGGTCATTGCACTGATTTATTGGATTGCTATGTATTTGTTAATAATGTTTTTAAATAATCAGATCCAAAAATTAAAGAACAGATGGTGAACATGACAACTGGTTCAACTTAGATAATATGGAACTGTAGAAGATAACAATTTCTTAGAAGGCAAGAATAATGTTTTATATTTTATTTTCATGAGGCCCCCAAACTGCTAGTCAGAACACAAATCATCAAGGATTAAATTGAATAAAATGATAATAGTCAAGAATTGAAGTGAACAAGTATGGGTGAAGGTAGAACAACTTGGTTTTGAATTTTTTATTAAATATCAAATTGAGATGTTAGAGTTGATCTATTGGTTTTAAAATACAATTCATTTAATTAAATCCCATCACTCTTCTACTTAGTTGACCCCACTATCCCCAGATTTTCCTCACTTTCTATAACTTCTGAATCTTAATTTCACTTCTTGTCCCTATGAAGTTTGTTTAGATTAAATTTCACCTTGCATGAAAGCTTTCCTTGATAATTCAGTAAAAGTTCCCTATCTCTTCTGTGAACTGTAACAGCCTTTAATATTTATGCAGTGGAGTTGAAAGTCATGTCCTTTGTTATTGAATCAATTAAGAGCCAAATGCTGGAGACAGATCTCCTGGGTTTGAATTCCTAGATGCAGCACTTACTGGCTATAATACTTTAGGCAAATTTCCCAACTTCCCAATTTTCCTATGGTTCAGTTTTCTCTTCTATAAAATGTAGATAATAAATGTTAATAGTTCCAACCTCATCAGATTGTTATTTCACTCAAGGAGTAAACAGATTAATACATGTAAATTACTTAGAACAATGATGACACATAGTACATGCTATGTAAGTGTTAATATTTTTCTCTATTACATCTCAATTACTTTTTTCTTTATGCTTCAACTGCCATATCTTAAAATTAGGATGAAAAGAATCTACTTCATGGAGTAATTATAAAAGTGAAGAGACTAGTGCAATGAGAAATACTGTAAGGTAACAGCAAAATGCACAATTGCTGGACCCAGACAGGTGAATCTAAAAGTCAACCTTCCCCTTATCAGCCATGTCACTTACAAGTTACTTAAAGACATTTAACCTCTCATGCCCTTAGTTTCTTCTCTGCAAATTATTCATCATGAAGCACCCATGGGATGGAGTTTATGCCAAAAATAACAAGTTAATATATGTAAAGTGGCTAAAAAAGTGAATGTCATTTAGTTACTACTCAAAAAGTATCAGTTATTTTTATTATTAAATGATTTAGACTAATTATCACAACTTTTGAGGTACTATTTTTAATGTAAATTTTGTTTCTGTCCTAGATTAGTATTCCTAGTAAATGGAGATCCTCCTCTTCCTCCTCTTCCTCCTCCTCCTCCTCCTTCTTCTTTTTTCTATCATCCTGATTAAGGCCCAGTCTGTAATAATTAATCTGAGTAGACTTGTACAAGAAACCAGTGCAATGAGAAATATTGTAAGGTAACAGCTAAATGCGCAATTGTTGGACCCAGACAGGTGAATCTAAAAGTCTGCTAACATCTGTTAAATAATATTACTGAGTTACTATATCAGTTGTTGTTTGGTTTTGGCCATAAGTACCATAAAACTATTCTATTACAATGAGGCTTAAATAAATTTGAAATGTATTATACTACCAAGAAAAAGATGCCAAGAAGTAGATAGCTATGGCCTTGGTTCAGGAGCTGCAGGATTTCAGAATCAAAGCCTGTGAGCCCTTTCTTGATAGTTGCAACATCACTGCTTTGGTATCTCCAATTTACAGGAGAAGAGGATGAACCAGGATCAAGCAACAGACACTTTCCTGAAATCCCAGATGTCTGTATATTGTCCTGGACTAGGATTGTGTTACATGGCTTTTACAAGCTGTAAGTCAATCTAGAAGGATTACTTTTTAGCTTTAAAATCTAGTAAATAAGAGGAAATAGGGCTAGAATGAGTATTTATTAAGTATGCTTGCTGTATAAGTAGGCTGACCTCATAGGTTTTTACACTGAAATGAGTTAAAGGATAGTAAAATTGTTTTTTAAATATTATAGAAATACACATTTTAAAATAAGAACAGTTATTAGATTTCTCAGAACATTGAATTCTTAGTGTATTGAATATAACTTTTTTAAAAGGAAGATAGATATTTTAAAAACAGTTGAGAGTTAATTTTCTATTTATAAAGGTAAATGATTAATTTTTCCTTAAAACATTTAGTTTAAATTCACTTTTGAAAAACTAAATTCTTTCATGTTTCCATTTATCATTTTAACCATAAATATTTGTTATCTTTAAAATAATAGGAAAACCTGCACTTTAGTTCATTTACTCATTCATGCAATGTAATAAAACTCTGCCATAAAATAGTAATTGGGATCTAGAGTATCCAACCTTTTAAATGCAGAGGAGTGATTACTGTCTACCAAACCAACCAAGAGTTTTGATCTCAACTGTGGATTGAGCACAGCTATATACCCTGGGTTTAATATCTATGGAATTAACTTGTTTTCTTGGGGTGGGATGGAAAATCTGGAACAATAGCAGAGATTTTGTGATCATGTGGTTATCTACTGTCTATTATTTAGGCTGGTCTAGAAAGAACAGGCTGGGAGCCATAATGGGAAAGTCCATAGACATCTTTTCAAAGAGAGGTTTGCCTGTTGATTCTGAGGCTAGTCTTGTAGCTCACCCTGTCTTCCATTTCCACTCCTCCCTCCAAAGGCAAGAACTTCACTTCACCTTTTTTTGGTAATGAGGGCTGAGTGAGCGTACCTTAGTAGGAGGTTTCACTATAAATACTTATTTAGTGCTTATTTACAGGGTAGACTCTGTTTGGAACCAGGGGACTCTTGGCAAATATATATTTATGTGTGTGTGTATATATACATATGTGTGTGTGTATGTATATATATTTATTAATTTGGATAGGGCTGTGACAAAAATTAATGAAGCCTATCATAGGAAAAGAACTGGTGCCAAAAAAAGTGTTTGGGGAAGTGCTTGGTGAGGAAGTCACATTGAAGATAAGAAACAACAACAGGGACTATTCCACTCCTTGCAGCAAACATGGTACAATACAGATGGCTAAAAGATGAGAATTTTTAAACAAAGGTGCAATTTAAGAACAATGGGCATAGTGTGGGAAAATCACATTTAAAAAAACTTAGACAAAATTAATTTATCAGAGTTCATTTGAGCAAAGAACAATTTGCAAGTGTACCAGACCTCAGAACCTGAGAAGATTCAAACAGCTCCACTGCAGAGCATGGATAGTGAGCTTTTTAGTGGCAGGGAGACAAGGAAAAGTGTACATGAGTGGGTTAGAATGGAAAGACCTTCGTTAGAGGTTAGGCGACAGTTTCTGGATGGTAAAGTCTCTTTGCTTTGCTGTTTACACTGCCTCCAGTCTGCCAACCTAGGAACCTACCTCAGTCTAGCAATCACCCTATTAGGGTGTTTTGGTCAATAGTCCTCAGGGATAGTGCAGTACTCCAGAGTGAATGAGAAAGTGTATGCACTTGTGTATGTGTGTATATGTGTTGAGGAAGGGGACAACTTGACACCTCTTAAAAAGTCAAGGAAAATGGGTGGCACCTGTGGCTCAGTTAGTAGGGTGCCAGCCCAATATACCAAGGGTGGTGGGTTTGATCCTGGCCTCAGTCAAAGTGCAACAAAAATATCCGGGTGTTGTAGTGGGCGCCTATAGTCCCAGTTACTCAGGAGGCTGAGGTAACAGAATCAGCTAAGCCTAAGAGCTGGAGGTTGCTGTGAGCTGTGACACCATGGCACTCTACCAAGGGCGGCAAAGTGAGACTCTGTCTCTGAAAAAAAAAAAAGTCAAGGAAAAGGAGGAATTATTCTGGAATCAGGATGGAGATGATACCAGACAGGTGGTGCCCCAGCCAGCTCAGCCAAGTGGTACTGGAGGACCTGTTGCCTCTGTCTTGGCAGTGTTGGTAGAGGTAGCCAGCAGAGGAACCAGCAGGCTGGAGCATAGGCAAGGGGGGGAGCTTCCCTCCCCCAACAAAGGCTCCAGTAGCCTAAGGAACCAGACCCAACTGGGAGAAGACGCTGGCAATTCCTCCAGTGCATCCCTGATAGGTCTATTTTCAAAACCTGCTCCTGATTGGTCTGTTTTCAGGACCCAAAAGCTCATTGGACAACTGCCCCTATATAAGCCCCTAAGCAGAGAGCCCAAATGCAGACCTCCACAGACCTCTGAGAGAGAGAGAGCAGGCGAGCAAGAGCTGTAACACTTGTACTGCTGATCTTGCCCTGTAAAGAGGTTTGGCTCTTTGTGAGAGCTATAACACTATCTTACTGCTGATCCTGCTCTATGAGGAGGTGTGGTTCTTTATAAAAGCTGTAACACTTATGTTATAAAACCTATCTTACTGCTAATCCCGCTATGCAAGGAGGTTTGGTTCCTTGCGAGAGCTGTAACACTTGTTAAATAAAACCTAACTTATTGCTGATCCTGTGGTCGGTCACTTCATTCTTTGAACCACTGAGACCAAGAGCCTGGAAATCCAGTATCAAAGTCCGGTATCAGAGAGAGGTATCTTCATGATGGTTTCATATATTGTAGAGGATAAAACCTCCAGACAAAGTGCATTTGATTTGAAATACATGGGTTTAATGGGCTATAAAGTTTGTAATCATTTGTTTAGACATTAAATTAGTTGTAATCATTCAGATGTAATGATTAAGAAGATTTCTACCACACACATGCTTGACCCTCTCTGACTTACTAACACAAAAATCCTAGTCCAAAGATTTGATCGTCACATAGGTCATCATATATGCTACAGTGCTAAAGCTCTATAAATATAGGAGAAATGGAAGAGAAGAAACAAAATTAAAAATGCATAGAACCAGAAGATAATCTGTGGGAAATTTTTGCAACATTCTGAAATATCAAAATTTTAAGCAGAGGAAACAGATCCCTTTGATGCCTTCTTAAAATCTTCTTAAAATTAAAATTCCTTCAAAGAATATTTAAAAATATGGAGGGTAAAATTAGAAAACTGTCATGCATTTTTTCTTTTATGATGAAAATTGTACAAACTATAATTTAGCTGTGTTCCTGTGTTTGCAGGGTAACGAACTGTAAGCAATAAAACAAGCATCTCTGTAAATATGACATGTAATATTTTACAAATCCCAACCATCAATAATTATTTTTTAACCACAGTAGAAGACAGAATAAATTATCTTTCTCTTCTCTTGATAAAAAATGATATCATAAATCAATGTTACATGAAGAGCTGATCGAAGAGTTTTTAGCCAAACAATATATTACAGAAGTGTCAGGGCGCTAATTAATCAGGATTCTATTTTTTTTTCTCCTGGATTTTGTAACAATTGTGGTATTGGTCACATTTTGGTTAATCTGTGTGTGTGTTTTCCCTTCTTGGTATAAATGAATATTTACTATATCAAATATCACGATTCACAATATCAAATATCATGTTTGTAATTTTGTCTTCTGTTTCTTAGAAGTTCCACAAAACCTGGATCTGCCTTTTGACAGACAAGTGGCATTTTCTGAATACTTACCTTCTGCAGTGAGAAGAAGGCCACAGGGAACACAAAACAGGCTTCCAAAGGCTGAGCTCGTTTGTTCTTAACTAAATCTTCTCAAACCATTTCTGGGAGGATACAGCTTATTTTCTTATTCTTAGAAAATGCCAACCATCTGCCAAGATCAATTATACTCATTAAATGTTAGGAAGTGAGATGCCTGTGTGTGTGAGAAAGACTTGATCCTTTATTAATAAACATTTTGAAAACAGAGCTCAATAGTATCATGAAAGTAAATTAGATAATGGTTTGTTCTAATATACTTTTTGAAGATGTGGCATGGTGGCTCATGCCTGTAATCCTAGCACTCTGGGAGGCCGAGGTGGGAGTATAGCCTGAGCTCACAGGTTCAAGACCAGATGGAGCAAGAGTGAGACCTTGTCTTCAAAAAATAGCCAGGTATTGTGGCAGGTGCTTGTAGTCCCAGCTACTTGGGAGGCTGAGGTAAAAGAATGGCTTGAACCCAAGAGTTTGAGGTTGCTGTCAGTTATGATGCCATAGCCCTCTACCAAGGGTGACAAAGTGAGACTCTGTCTCAAAAATAAATTTTTTTAAAATACTATGTGTACACCAAAGATGATATTTGAAGGGAAATTTTTATCTAATAAATAATATCTAACTCATAAGAATATTCATTGTATATGTTTAATATTGAGAAGGCTTTTTAATTGTTCATAATAGTAGTTAATCTTATGGAATATCTATAATTATCTATTAACATAATTTATCAAATTATATTATTGGTTATAAGAAACTGGATTATTTTTATTTGCTATATATAGTAACCTCAGATATATCCTTTTATAACCTTCTAAGACATGCCTTTGGAAAAATATATGTAACCTCTTTAAATGATTTTAAATCTGTCTTTTAGATTTTAGGCACATTACAAATAATGTGTGCATAGTGTGAAGCTCAAATAAAAATCATTGTTATTTATCATGTGATCTCTGTAGATCTTTTGGTGACTATTTCCTCCGGGCAGTTAGAGTAATATTTCTCAAACATAGAAATGAACATCTTACCTGCCTAAATCCTTCACTGCCTTCTCAGTGGTTCTAGGATCAAATCTGAACCTGTAACCTATCTCTAGGCCCTCACTCATTTCTCAGTGGCTCTGCCCTTACATACTTGGCTTCAGCCATGCTGAACTTAAGTTCTGGGACAGCAAGGCTTTTGTGTGTCAGTGTGAGTGTGTGAGTGAGTGAGAGTGTGTGAGTGTGTGTGTGAGTGTGACTGTGTGTGTGAGTGAGTGTGTGTTGGCCACTGTACTCTCCTTTTCTTCAGATGACAAACATCCTTTGGGGCTTCTGTCAAAGTAATTTTATTTATTTTGGTGGGGCTGGGGCTGGGTTTGAACCTGCCACCTCAGATGGGGCTGGTGCCATGTCCTTTTGAGCCACAGGCGTGGGCCCAAAGTAACTTTTTTAAGGAGATCATTTCCTGAACATTATAGCAGAGGCTAAGTACTTCTTGGTGATTTCCTAAGGGAGCCTAAGAGAGTTCTTATTTAAATATCTTTTTTCATCTAAAGTAGAACATTGTTGGAGGAAGAACCAAGTGCATCACATTTATACTCCCACTGTGTGCTGGATGACTGGCACATAGTGAGGACACTGAATGAATATTGTATCCATTTTGAAGGACAGACCTAGTTAGTTTCCCATCTCAATTATTGGGCTAACTGACCCAAGGTGAGCTAATCCACACGTGATCGTGCAATTTATTTCTTAACAGTGCCATGAGCACAGATGACACATGTGTCCTGGGGTTCTCCCTGGTGTAGAGTTCTCCCCATCAGCAGAGACACAGCACCAGCAAAGCAGAGCACATTCGGAAAATGGAGTAGGAAACTTGAAAGAGAGGTTAGGACCACATCATAGGAGCTTTCGGAGCTGCAAGCTTTAGTTGTTCCAAGTTTTATATTTTAACCATAGTTTCCATTGAAGATCTTTTAAATGGCATTATCAAAACTGTTGTTGGAGGCAAATAGTCCTTCTGACTGTGTAGATCTGAGTGAAGAAAGACCCTTGGGTAGAAGTCACTTTAAAAAGTTCTGGTGACGGTATGGACAGAAGGGGGAGGAGGAGAGAAGAAAGGACAGAACCAGAACAGAGTACAGAGAGCTGGGAGCAGGGAGGGGCAGAGAAGGAAGCCGGAGAAGAGAAGGAAAGAGAGAGGGAGAGGAGGAAAGGAAAGAGAGACCAGGTGAGTTTGAGCAGAAGCTGAGATTTTCCAGAACAGAAGAGAAAAGACATTTTACCTGTGGGAAATGAGGGAGAAATGTATGGCTCTGCTGTCTCCAGCTTCCTTCCCATTTAATGTACAGGATTTTAGCTATAGGATTAGTCAGATTCTGCATATCATCCTCGTAGTGTGCTTTGTGTAATTATGGCTACAATTCTTTACTTCTGAGTTGTTGTTCACAGGTTTCAAAGTGAACCTGATTATACAGAGGCTTTCAAAGGCAGGAAATGACCCTTCAGTGACAAAGTAGATGTGCTATTATTTTCTGTTTTGTTTAGTTTAAAGATATTTTAAAGATAATTTTAAAAACTGAATTGTGTTTTGTTTATGGGCATCATAAATAAATACTACAAAAATTTTGAAAAAAGTTAATGTTCACTTATTAATGTGAAATTCATAATTTTAATCTTTTTTTATTAAATAATAGCTGTGTACATTAATACTATTATGGGGTACAGTGTGGTGCTTCTATATACAATTCAAAATCTTTTCATCCAACTGGTTAACATAGCCTTCATGTCTTTTTCCTAGTTATTGTGTTAAGAAATTTATATTCTACCCCTAGAAAGACTCACATGTACCCTTATAGGATGAACCACAGGCATGATCCCACCAATTACCCTCCCTCCATCCATCCTCCCCCCTTCCCTCCCCTCCCTCTCCCCTCTCCCCATATTCTTGGGCTAAAATTGAGTTATAGCTTTCCTATGAAAGCTATAAATTAGTTTCATAGTAGGGCTGAGTACATTGGATACTTTTTCTTCCATTCTTGGGATACTTTGCTAAGAAGAATATTTTCCAGCTACATCTATGTTAACCGGAAGGAGGTAAAGTCTCCATCTTTCTTTATGGCTGCATAGTATTCCATGGTGTACATATACCACAATTTATTGATCCATTTGTGGGTTGATGGGCACTTGGGCTTCTTCCATGACCTAGCAATTATGAATTGGGCTGTAATGAACATTCTGGTACAAATATCTTTATTGTAGTGTGATTTTTGGTCTTCTGGATATATACCTAGTAGAGGAATTATAGGATCAAGTGGCAGGTCTATTTTTAGTTCTCTAAGTGTTCTTCAGATGTCTTTCCAAAAGGAACCTATTAGTTTGCAATCCCACCATCAGCGCAAAAGTGTTCCCTTTTCTCCACAACCATGCCAGTATCTGTGATTTTGAGATATGTTGCTGGGTGAACTGGCTGGCAACCTACAGAAGACTGAAACTGGATCCACACCTTTCACCACTAACTAAGATTGACTCTCACTGGATTAAAGATTTAAACTTAAGACATGAAACTATAAAAATACTAGAAGAAAGTGTAGGGAAAAACACTTGAAGAAATCAGCCTGGGCGAAAATTTTATGAGGAGAACCCCCTCCCCCCGGCAATTGAAGCAATATCAAAAATACACTACTGGGACCTGATCAAACTAAAGAGCTTCTGCACAGCCAAGAACACAGTAAGTAACGCAAGCAGACAGCCCTCAGAATGGGAGAAGATATTTGCTGGTTATGTCTCTGACAAAGGTTTAATAACCAGAATCTACAGAGAACTCAAACGTATTAGCAAGAAGAGAACAAGTGATCCAATCTCAGGATGGGCAAGGGACTTGAAGAGAAACTTC
>CAUYTI010060464.1:0-22692 GCA_963575145.1 Galago senegalensis
AATGACTATGCAAATAACATGAAATTTATGTGAACCAGCTTGATGAAAGTATGTCAAAATCTGTGTGAAGACACTACACTGTACCCCATGTTTGCATTAATGTACACAGCTATCATTTAATAAAATAATAAAAAAAAAATCTATGCTGCCTTTTAATCTGTGTATACAGACCATTTATATTCAAAGTAATTATGATATGTTGGGGTTAAGTCTGACATTTTACTTTTTGTTTTCTGTCTAATCCCACCGTTTCTCATACCTCTTTTTCTTTTCTTTCTTTGTCATGCTGTGGGTTATGTGGAAAATTTTTAGAGTTTTATTTTGATGGATATCTAAGGTTTGTGGGTATATTACTTTGTATGACTTTCTGGTTGATTACTCTTTGAGCTTCAGTATACAAAATGTGACCTTTCATAGTATGCTGCTGTTGACATTTTCCCACTTTGAGCATTACTTATATTTAGTTTCCTTCATCTTCCCACTTAAAAATGTAATTGTTCCAAGTATTTCCTCTATACACATTAAGAGCCACATCAAGTAGCATTATAACTTTCACTTCAAACATAAAATGTGAATATAAAGAAACTCATAGGGTGGATCGGCACCTGTAGCTCAAGCGGCTAAGGTACCAGCCACATACATCAGAGCTGGCAGGTTCGAATCCAGCCTGGGGCTGCCAAACAATAATGACAACTATAACCAAAAGATAGCTGGGCATTGTGGGGGGTGCCTGTAGTCCCAGCTACTTGGGAGGCTGAGGCAAGAGAATCACCTAAGCCCAAGAGCTGGAGGTTGCTGTGAGCTGTGACGGCACAGCACTCTACCAAGGGTGACAAAATGAGACTCTGTCTCTAAAAAAAAAGAAAGAAAAAGAAACTCATAGAGTGATGAATAGTCTATTGTGTTTGTTTCTCCTTTTACCTATTTCATTATTCTTATTACCTTTATGAAGACTCTTTCTGATACCATTTTCTTTCTTTTTGGAGAGTTTTCTTTAATCATTCTTAAAGGGTGTGTCTGCTATTAATAATTCTCTTAGTTCTTCTTGATTTGAGAATGTCTATTTTTCCTCATTTCCATAGGATGGTTTCACTAGATAGAAGTTTCAGGGTTACAAGAACTTTTCTTTCAGCACTTTAAATTTTTGTCCCCTGCTCACTCTCACAGTAGAGCTGTTGAGTGCCCACATATTCCCCCAGGGGATTGAGTGCCAGCTCACTCCAGCTGCAGAGCCATAAAATGCCCAGGTGTGCCCTTCTCAGGGACCTAAGCATCAGCCTTCATGGGGCCTCTGCTTCCAACAAACCTTTCTACTCCAGTGGCAAAGCCACTATATGCTTGCATTCCCTACCCAGGGACCAGGACTGGCCTGCTCAGCAGACCCCACCCCCGTCAAAGCCATGCTATAGCCTCTTCAAACACCTGCAATTACTGGCAGACCTGGCCAACATTGAATACAGTCAAGGAAGTCATAGAGACCACACTACTGTGCCCACCAGAACCAAACCAATGAATATCATAGGACACATCTGCAGGATAAAGTCTTTCCCTAAAAAATCTACTCTATAACATTAGAAGAAATGACTGTTCCATAAGATATACAGTTAGTAAAGAAACATAAAAAAGCAAGGGAACATATATCTTCAAGGGAAAACAATAATTCTCTAGTAATAGACTGCTTAGGAAAAGGAAATCTATAAAATATCTGAAAAGGAATTAAAAATAGTGATCTCATAGAAACTCAGTGAGATATAAGAAAACAGAGATAGAAAATTCCAACAAAATCACACAAAAATTATGATAGATAATAATGCTCACTTAATGGCAGATTTCATAAGAAAGAACCAAATATGGTGGCACCTGTGGCTCAGTGAGTAGGGTGGCAGGTTTGAAGCTGGTCCTGGCCAAACTGCAACAAAAAAATAGCTGGGTGTTGTGGCAGGCACTTGTAGTCCTAGCTACTTGGGCAGCTGAGGCAAGATAATTGCCTAAGCCCAAGAGTTGGAGGTTGCTGTGAGCTGTGATGCCATGATACTCTACCAAGGGCAACAAAGTGAGACTCAATCTCAAAAGAAAAAAAAAAAAACAAATAGAAATCTTGGAACTGAAGAATTCAATGAATGAATGAAATAAAAAATACAATCAAGAGCTCCAACAGTAGACTATGTCAAAGATTAAGAGTTCCTGAACTTTTATCCAGGAAGAATCAATTTTTGTTAATGGTGAAAGGTGTTGATCCAGTTTCAGTCTTCTACAAGTTGCCAGCAATTCACCCAGCACTATTTGTTAAATAGGGAATCTTTCCTCCAATTTATGTTTTTGATAGGCTTATCAAAGATCAAATGACAACAAGTGTCTGGGTTCATCTCTTGGTTCTCTATTTTATGAGGAAGAACCCCCCTCCACCGGGCAATTGAAGCAACACCAAAAATATATTACTGTGTTCTGATCAAACTAAAAAGCTTCTGCACAGCCAAGAATACAGTAAGTAAAGCAAGCAGACAGCCCTCAGAATGGGGGAAAATATTTGCAGGTATATCTCCAACAAAGTTTAACAACCAGAATCCACAGAGAACTCAAACGTATTAACAAGAAAAGAACAAGTGATCCTATTCCATTGTGGGCAAGAAACTTGAACAGAAGCTTCTCTGAAGAAGACAGGTGCATTGCCTACAGACACATGAAAAAATGCTCATCATCTTTAATCATCAGAGAAATGCAAATCAAAACCACTTTGAGATATTATCTAACTCCAGTAAGAGTAACCTACATAACAAAATCCCAAAACTACAGATGTTGGCGGGGATGAGGAGAAAAGGAAACACTTCTGCACTGCTGGTGGGAATGCAAGTTAATACGTTCCTCTTGGAAAGAAGTTTGGAGAACACTTAGGGAACTAAAAGTAAACCTGCTGTTTGATCCTGCAGTTCCTATACTAGGTATATATGCAGAAGACCAAAAATCACTTTACAATAAAGATAATTGCACCAGAATGTTTATTGCAGTCCAATTTATAATTGCCAAGTCATGGAAGCAGCCCAAGCGCCCATTGACCCATGAATGGATTAACAAATTGTGGTATATGTATACCATGGAATATTATGCAGCCTTAAAAAATATGGAGACTTGACTCAGTGCCTGTGGCTCAAGCAGCTAAGGCACCAGCCACATACACCTAAGGTGGCCAGTTCAAATCTAGCCCAGGCCCGCCAAACAATAATGATGGCTGCAACCAAAAAATAGCCGGGTGTTGTGGCAGGCATCTGTAGTCCCAGCTGCTTGGGATGCTGAGGCAGGGGACTTGCTTGAGCCCAGGAGTTGGAGATTGCTGTGAGCTGTGATGCCACAGCACTCTACCCAGGGTGACAGCTTGAGGCTCTGTCTCAAAAAAAAAAAAAATGGAGACCTTGCTTCTTTTATGTTTGCATGGATGGAGTTGGAACATCTTCTTTTTTTTTTTTAAAGCTGTTGCCCTGGGTAAAGTGCCGTGGATCACAGCTCACAGCAACCTCCAACTCCTGGGCTCAAGTGATTCTCCTGCCTCAGCATCCCAAGTAGCTGGGACTACAGGTGCCTGCCACAACGCCCGGCTATTTTTTGGTTGCAGCCGTCATTGTTTGGCGGGCCTGGGCTGGATTCAAACCTGCCAGCTCAGGTGTATGTGGCTGGTGCCTTAGCCACTTGAGCCACAGGTGTCGAGCCAGAATATACTGTTGTTAGTAAAGTATCTCAAGAATGGAAGAAAAAATTTCCAATGTATTCAGTACTATTATGAAACCAATATATAATCACTTACACTTTTATATGAAAGATAAAACACAACTATATTCCAGGATGAAGGAAGAAAGAGGAGAGGGAGGGGAGAGGGTGGGTGGACTGAGGGTAATTGGTGGGACCTCACCTATGGTGTATATTGCAAGGGTTCATGTCAAATTTATTAAGAGTAGAGTATAAATGTAATAACACAATAATTAAGTAAGTGAGGTGAATACTATGTTAACCAGTTTGATGTAAGCATTCCAAATTGTATATAAAATCAGCACATTGTACCACATAAATGCATTAATGTATACAATTATGATTTAATAAAAAATAAAATTTATAAACTTAAAGAAAAAAAAAACCCAAACAAACCAGAATTCCTGAACTTGAAAAAAAATCTTCTGAAATAACCCAGTTGGACAAAAAAAGAAAAAAATAAGTAAAAGACAAAGGAATCCTGTGAGACTTATGAGACATCATTAAGCTAACAAATATTCCCATTATGGGAATATTAAGGTCAAGAAGGTGAAGAGATGGGAAAAGGCATAGAAAATCTATTTAAGGAAATAATAACTGAAAAATTCCCAAGAGATATGAACATCCAGATGCAGCAAGCTCAAAGATCTCCAAATATATAGGCACATTATAGTCAAATTGTCAAAAGTCAAAGACGAAGGGAAAGTTCCAGAAATATCAAGACAACAGTGCCAAGTATTATGTAAGGGAGTTTCCATTAGACTAATGACAGATTTTTCAGAAAAAAACCTTGCAGGCCAGGAGAGAATGAGGTGATATATTCAAAGTGGTGAAATAGTAATAAAAACACCCTCTGGTAGCCAAGAATATGAAACCCAGCAAATCTATCCTTTAGTAATAAGGGGGAAATAAAGTCTTTCCCAGACCAGCAAAAATCGAGTGCAGTTGTCACCACTAGACTAGTACTACAAGACATGCTTAAGGGAGCCTTACCCCTGGAAGTGAAAGGATGATAATTCTTATGATGAGAACTCATAAAAGAAGAAAAATCACTGGTAGAGCAGATCAAAAATAAGAATGAGAAAAAAAATCAAACCTCATCACTACGTAAATCACAAAATGCAAAGCTAAACAATAAGAGAAGAAGGAAGAAAGGGACAGAGGCTATACAAAACAGCCAGAAAACAGTTAACACAATGACAGGAGTAGGTCCACATCTATCAATAGCCACGTTGAATGTAAATGGTTCAATTACTCAATTAAAAAACACAGACTGGGGTGGCACCTGTGGCTCAAAGGAGTAAGGCACTGGCACCATATGCCAGAGGTGGCAGGTTCAAACCCAGCCCTGGCCACAAAAAAGCAAACAAACGAACAAACAAGCAAAAAAAAAATAACACAAGTGAAATCTAAAAATGAGTAGAAGGCTCGGCGCCTATAGCTTAACCGGCTAAGGCGCCAGCCACATATACCTAAGGTGGTGGGTTTGAATCCCCAGCCCGGACCCGCCAAACAACAATGATGGCTGCAACCAAAAAATAGCCGGGCGTTGTGGCGGGCGCCTGTGGTCCCAGATACTTGGGAGGCGGAGGCAAGAGACTCACTTGAGCCCAGGAGTTGGAGGTTGCTGTGAGCTGTGATGCCACGGCACTCTACCCAGGGGGACAGCTTGAGGCTCTGTCTCAAAAAAAAAAATAAAAATGAGTAGAAATAGCCATGCTTATATTAGCTAAAACAAACCTTAAATTAAAAGAAGTAAAAAGAGACAGAAGAGGTCATTACATAATCACATTGGTATGAACTCAGCCAGAGGATATAATCATGTAAATATATATGTTCCCAATACTGGAACATCCAGATTATAAAGCAAATATTAGAGCCAAAGAGAGAAATAAACCCCTATATAATAACAATTGGGGAGTTCAAATCCTATTCTCAGGATTAGACAAATTAACAAAGAAACATCAGACTCAAACTGCCCTATAGACCAAATGGACCTAACAGGCATTTACAGAACATTTCATCCAATAGTTGTAGAATGAGTATTCTCAGCACACGAAACACTCTTCAGGATAGACCATATGTTAGGACACAAAATAAGTTTCAACAAATTTTTAAAAATCAAAATCATACCCAGTATTTTTGGAGATCACAACATGATAAAACCAGAATCTAATAACAAGAAGAATATTTGAAACTACAAATGGAAATTATACAACATGCTCTTGAACAACCAAGGATCAATAAAGAAATTAAGAAGGGAATCAGAACATTTCTTGAAGCAAATGAAAATGGAAGACCAACATGCCAAAACCTGTGGGATATAACAAAAGCATCAATAAGATGGAAGCTTATAGCAATAAATACCTACAATGAAAAAAGATCTCAAATCAACAACCTAATGTACTTCAAGAAAAGAGAAAAGCAGTAGCAAACCAAACCCAAAATTAATAGATGGAAGGAAAGAATAAAGATGAGAACTAAATGAAATGGAGGCTAAAAAGAATACAAAAGGCCAATAAAACAGTTTTTTAAAGATAAACAAGATTGGGCAGTGCCTGTGGCTCAAAGAAGTAGGGCACCAGCCCCATATACTGGAGGTGGTGGGTTCAAACCCAGCCCCAGCCAAAAACTGCAAAAACAAACAAACAAACAAACAAACAAACAAACAAGATTGACAAACCATGAGCTAGTCGAAGTAAAAAAGCAAGAAGACCCAAATAAATAAAACCAGGAACAAAAAAAAGGAGGCATTACTACTGATAGCACAGAAATACAAAGGATCATTAGAGACGGCTGCATATCTAATGGTAGTGATATCTAATCACGGTAGTGATATCTAATCACTAGTGACGGTAGTGATATCTAATTATGCTAACAAATTTGAAAACCTAGAGAAAATGGATAAAGTCCTGGACACATATAATTTACCAAAAATAGAAAATGTGGGCTCTCTGGTCTTCCCGTTCGTCAGACAGCCACTTCTAGTGCAATGCCAGCCGCATCCCCGAGGCACCATGGTGAAACCGAAGGTCGGAATAAATGGCTTTGGTCATATTGGGCGCCTGGTCACCAGGGCTGCTTTAACTCTGGCAAAGTAGATGTTGTCACCATCAATGACCCCTTCATTGACCTCAACTACATGGTCTACATGCTCCAGGATGATTCCACCCATGGCAAATTCCATGGCACAGTCAAGGCTGAGAACAGGAAGCTTGTCATCAATGGAAATCCCATAACCATCCTCCAGGAGCGAGATCCCACCAAAATCAAATGGGATGAGGCAGGTGCTGAGTATGTTGTGGAGTCCATTGGCGTCTTTACCACCATGGAGAAGGCTGGGGCTCACCTACAGGGGGGTGCCAAAAGGGTCATCATCTCTGCCCCTTCTGCTGATGTCCCTATATTTGTGATGGGTGAACCAGGAGAAGTACGAAAACAGCCTCAGCATTGTCAGCAATGCCTCCTGCACCACCAACTGCTTAGCCCCCTTGGCTAAGGTCATCCATGACAACTTCGGCATTGTGGAGGGACTCATGACCACAGTCCATGCCATCACTGCTACCCAGAAGACTGTGGATGGCCCTTCTGGGAAGTTGTGGCGTGATGGTCGCGGGGCTCTCCAAAACATCATCCCTGCCTCAACTGGTGCAGCCAAGGCTGTGGGCAAGGTCATCCCTGAGCTGAATGGGAAGCTTACTGGCATGGCTTTCCGTGTCCCCACTGCCAACGTGTCGGTTGTGGATCTCACCTGCCGTCTGGAGAAGGCTGTACGTGTGGGTTAGGTGGGTTGGGGGGTTGTTTTTGTCTGTTAAAATGGAGATGAGATGGAACCTGAATATCCACCTTGTCTTTTCTACCGTATTAGGCCAAATATGATGATATCAAGAAGGTGGTGAAGCAGGCATCAGAGGGCCCCCTCAAGGGCATCCTGGGTTACACCGAGCACCAGGTACTGCTGGAGCAGGGAGCTGGTGTGTCTACGTGGCCCTGCTGAATAGAACCAGCTGGCCATGTACTTAGCTCTCTTTTCCATCCCAGGTTGTCTCCTCTGACTTCAACAGTGACAGCCATTCTTCCACCTTTGATGCTGGGGCTGGCATTGCCCTCAATGACCACTTTGTGAAACTCATTGCCTGGTATGTGGCCCAGATGAGTGGGCATAAAAAAGCAACTTAGGGACTGGCGCCCTCTGGTGGCTGTCTTGGAAAAATAGCCTTTAATGACTCTTGATTTATTTTCTAGGTATGATAATGAATTTGGCTACAGCAACAGGGTGGTGGATCTCACGGCCCACATGGCCTCCAAGGAGTAAGAACCCCCAGACCACCATCCCCTGCCACAGCACAAGAAGAAGAGACAGGCCCTTAGATGCTGAGGTGCCCCTGCCTACTCAGTCTCCCACCTCACTGAGAATCTCCCCTTAACAAAGTTTCCACACCAGACCCCCTAAAGAACGGGAGAAGCTCATATAGGAAGCTCCACCTTGTCATGTAACATCAATAAAGTTCCCTGAATTAAAAAAAAAAAATCTAAGTAACTTGCTAACATTACAGAGGACTCTCCCAGAGAAACTTCAGCTACAACTGATGATCCCCCCACGGAATGTGTCAAATTATGTCATGTCCTCTCCCTCCATCCTCCAAATTCCTATGCTGAAGTCCTAACCATCACGACCTCAGAATTTCATCTTATTTGAAGATAGAGTCTTTACAGAGGTAATCAAGTTAAAATGAAGTCATTAGGGTGGGCCTAACGTGATATGACTAGCATCCTTAGACAAAGGGGAATTGTGGACACAAAGACACACTTACAAGGAAGATGGCGTGAAGACACAGGGAGAGGATGGCCCCCCCACCAGCCAGGGAGGGAGGCCTGGAACAGATTCTTCTCTCATAGCCCTCAGAAGAAACCAGTGTTGGCCTGACCCTGATCTCAGACTTCAAGCTTTGAGAACTGGGGAGACAATACATATCTGTTGTCCAGGCTCCCCAGTTTGTGTTACTCTGTTTTGGTAGTCCTGACAAACTGATACCCCATAGAGTCAATAAGTAAACATTTATCAAAATAACACTTGTACAAGGTTATAACAATATGAACAGGCTTATGTTGAAACGCAATAGACACATCTCATCCCACTCACCAGACACAACTGCATGTAACTTTTTTAAGCTATATTTTCTCTATTTCAATATTGCCAAATAATTCCTACAAAGTGCCACTTGCAGACTTATTTATGGCCAGCTATTGGCTCCCTTTTTAGGGTATAGTTTTCTTACGTTCTACTTTTTCCTCTCCCTTTTCCCACACCTAGTGAATGTGGTTAGAACCGTCAGTGTTCCTATTATTATAAATATGTAAATATTATTCCCTATAGAACCTCGTTGGGAACTATGATTGTTTCCTTTATTCACACACTTTTCTTTTTCCTGAAGTTTTAATTATTGTCCTGATTTTGCTTTTGTTTGTTTAATTTGCTTAGATTTTTCAGTTTACTTATCACTCATTTTTCACAAGTACTCCCACAGTTCTGTCAAGTATCTATTAATGATTTTTAAGCATTCCAATACATTGAATAACTTTTATGTCTATTGCCTTATGTGGTCCTCTGCCTTCTGGTTCTGGCTTTAGACTGGGCTCTCTAGGCCTGATGCAGGCCTGGGCCTTTCTTCCCTTGCTCTGCTATAGAGTATCACCTTGTCCTGCATCCTGTACCATCCTCATCTTGGGTTTACCCCCTCATTTTCCTGAAACACCCCCCCAATACTTTTCTTAGATAGTATATAAACCAAGTAAGTTTTTTTGATGTTTGCCTACCTGAAAACTCCTTTATTCTGCCTTCACATTTGATTGCCTGTTTGTGTATAGAATTCCAGGTTGAAACGTTTATCCCTCAGAAAAACAACGTAGATGCATTATTTGGGGTTTATTTATTTATTTATTTATTTATTTATTTTTAAGACAGAATCTCACTCTGTTGCCCAGCAACCTGGGTCACAGCAACCTCAGACTTCTGGACTCAATCTTCCTCAGCCTCCCCAGTAGGTGGGACTACAGGCACCCACCACAACGCCCATTTAATTTTTCTACATTTAGTAGAGATAGGGGTGTCTCACTCTTGGTCAGGTTGGTCTCAAACTCCTGAGCCCTGGGGCTCCTCCTATCTCACCCTCCAGAGGGCTACAATTATAGGCGTGATCCACTGCACTCAGCCAGGGTGCATTGTTTTTCTGTATGTATTTTTTCCTCTAGTGCTGTTTTTAAAAAGTTCTAGGCTTTTCAAATTCCCATTTCTGTGGCAGTGATTTTTTTCTAAACCTTTGGAAATGTTCAAGATCTTATTTTAACCCCAACTGTTTTGAAAACTCACCATGCTATGCTTCAATGTGAATCTTTTTTTATCCCCACTTGGTGGACTTCTCTTCGTCTGGAAATGGATGATATTCCATTCTGTAAATTTTTTGTTGTTACTGTTTTTATTAACCTGCTGCTGCCTATTTCCCTTTCTTCTTTCTAAAAATTTCCATTATTTGCCCACGGAACTACCCAATGATCCATCAAGTTGTCCCCCATTCTTCTCATTCCTGGTTCCCAGCTGTTGACTTCTTGTTTTAGTCATTATACCCCTCTTATTGAATTTTCGATTTCATTTTGACAATCATATTTTGAAATTCCAGGCCCTCGTTATTGTTTACTGACTTTTCCTTTCTCAAAGCACCTATTCCTGTAAACTCTTGGGGGATGTTTGCTTATTTTTGGTTTTCTTTACTTCTTTGTTAGTTTTACTCTTTGCTTCAAATCGGTTTGCTTACTGCAGGTTTCTTCATACCGGTTATTTGTTTTTGTCTCACCCCTTCTCGGTGAAAGTTTTCCCCTTTGTCTGGTGATCTGTCACTGTCCACTGCTGTCCAATAGTCTGCCATTCAAGAGATGACAGATACCCTGTGGACTCTTTGCTGGGCTCTAAGGGAAGCCATGTTGGGGTCAACCTCAAAATACAAGGACATAGAAGATTTTCCCACTGGGTCATTCAGTAACTTCCATGAAAAGCTGTCTGTTTTTCAGGTTGACAGGGTTAGAGAAGATAGGGGAGTTGAAATATTTTGCTGTTAATATTCTGTAAACAAAATGGACAAGGGGCACACAAGAGTGTGCGGATTTGTTCTTTTCTTAAGTCTTGCCTGTCACTCTTGCTTCTCACTGTTCCTGAGTCTGGAAATTTCTCCATGATAAACTTCCAGTGACACAGCAAGCTGGTACAGTAAACCTGAGAATACATTCAGTGTGCAGCTTCTCCGACTCTTATCCTCTCTGGAACCTCCAGGTGTGGTGATCCTCAGAGCTGTCTCTGACGTGCCTTCCTCTGGCATCACTCCCGCAAGCCCTAAACGGTAACTTCCTCCAGTCTAAGTAAGCTACCATCCTCCACTCACCTTTTATTTCCCCAAATTGCATTATCATCTATCATCTTTTGGTTTCTTCTTTTTGATGTGGGTGAAAAACCTCTTTTTTAAATGTTTTATTGCCTTTAGGGAATAAAATATATTTTTTAATCCTTTGCCTTCTTAAAATAATTCAACTGTATGTTTGGGGGTGGGAGAGTAGATCAAAAAAGTATGTGTAGGCTCGGTGCCTGTGGCTCAAGTGGCTAAGGCACCAGCCACATACACCTAAGGTGGTGGGTTCAAATCCAGCCTGTGCCACCAAATAACAATGACGGCTGCAACCAAAAAATAGCCAGGTGCTGTGGTGGGTGCCTGTGGTCCCAGCTACTTGGGAGGCTGAGGCAGGAGACTTGCTTGAGCCCAGGAGTTGGAAGTTGCTGTGAGCTGTGATGCCATGGCACTCTACCCAAGGGGATAGCTTGAGGCTCTGTCTCAAAAAAAAAAATAAAGTATGTGTAGTTAACCTGCCACTGTCTACCAGTGGACACAGCCACTGTTTTTATTGAGAGATAATTTACACACACCATCAAATTTACTTATAAAATTTAGAGGATTTTTAATATATTCACAAGTCCATGGAGTCATCATCATTCTCTAATTATGTAACATTTTGATCACTCTAAAAAGAAATCCCAAACTCAGAAGCAGTTAGACACAATTTTATTTTTTATTTTTTTTGAGACAAAGTCCTACTGTGTCACCCTGGGTAGAGTGCCATGGCATCACAGCTCACAGCAACCTCCAACTCTTGGGCTTAAGTGATTCTCTTGCCTCAGCCTCTCAAGTAGCTGGGACTACAGGCACCCACCACAACACCCGGGTATTTTTTTTGTTGCAGTTGTCATTGTTATTTGTCAGGCCCGGGCTGGATTTGAACTCTCCAGCTCCAGTGTATGTGGCTGGCGCCCTGGCCGCTGAGCTACAGGCGGCAAGCCTCACAATACTATTTTATATTGACACATAGAGAAAGTCAACCATAAAATGGGTCACTGGGAATTGCAAACATTTTGGTAGGGAGGTTATTAAAAAATAGTATAAAACGAGTGAATTATTTATAGAGGAAAATTACCTTAAGAAAGGAAATATATATGTCATTGGTAAGATAAAAACATTTCCCACATAAAGTCATATCCACAATTAGACAATTACTGTTTACTTAACAAAAGTATATATCAAAATAAGTATTGTACAAGTTGGTGTTTTTAATTAAAAAGCTAAAAGGAATGCCATAGATTTTTTTAGTTGCAACAATGCTATTTTTCCTATATAAACATGAAAAAGTACTGTTTTATTTTATAAATAACTGTAGATCATTTACTTATTAGAAGGTAAATAATAATGAATTAGTTGATTGATCAAATCTAAGAGAAATAAACCTAAAAATTTCCTGCTTTGCTCTTCAATCTTCACTTGCAGTGTAAATCTGTCTTATCCAAGATTTTGACCACAGCCTTAGAAATTTTTAGCTACACAGCCCCAACTTTCAATGGTAAACAGAGGAATGTGATACCAACTGAGCTGACAGCCACTCGGACAAAGCCTCTGTGTGTTCCCCAGCTCCACACCCAGCATCTCGGTCTCTCCCTCTGCTCTGCTAGGGCCCAGTCACAATTGTGTTCTGGCCCGCGGTGACCTGCGTGGTAATGTACATCATGTTCTCTAATTAAGGGACTGGGTTTTATCCAATGTGCTGTGTTAACACTCAGTCTGTGGGAGCCATACCTCTGCTATTAAACTTCCTGGGTCAAGGCCATGGGTTGTATCCCATGTAATATTGCAATCAAAGAAGGAACGTGTGGATTGGGACAGCAATGTGCAAAGATTTTAGCAAAAGACGAGACTCAGAATAAGAATGTGTCCGTGAGGTGTCAGCACACTGCAGTGGAAGAGCCCTAGTTCTAATCACTGGTAATAGTTATCTAGACACAGTGAAGCAGGACCCCCACCATTGATGGGTATAATCTTTGAAAAAAGAAAAGCATCTTTGTTTCAATTCCATCCTTACCAAGCAGCCAAGCATCTTTCATCTTGTGATCTGGTAGTTTGTTAAGAAAGTTCCTTGATAAAATCACCATCCCAAGTAATCTGTGGCTATTGTGAGTTAATAGATTGGAATTAATTATCAGGCTCTGCTTTTAAGAAATGCTTACCATATTGCTGGGCGTTGTGGCGGGCACCTTTAGTCCCAGCTACTCGGGAGACTGAGGTAATAGAATCCCTTAAGCCCAAGAGTTTGAGGTTGCTATGAGCTGTGACACCATGGCACTCTACCCAGGGAGACATAGTGAAACTCTGTCTCAAAAAAAAAAAAAAGAAAGAAAGAAAAAAAGAAATGCTTATGACACGGCCTGGACCTAAGTTCTCTATAAATAAAAGCTGCCTTCTTTAATACGTGCATATTTCCCCTTGATAAAGTAAAAATCTTATCTGAAGGCTGCAATAAGGTAGACAGCACCTGTGGCTAAGCTGAGAATGGCCTGTTTTTAATGTCATCTATTTTTATCCCGAGTTGCTATTAACACTCTCTTTTTTGTTTGCAGTCTCACAGCTCAGCTGGTGTCCCAATCAGAGGAAGATCTGTACCCTGTCCTGCAGTGTGGGAGAGCCAGGCCCTTGCTCATGAGCTGACATGGCTCCTCAGCACCCTACCTTGTTGACTCCACTGAATACAACATGAATCCTACAAGATTTCCTTTTGGTACAAAGAATCTCTGACAATTAAAGTTGCCCAAGAGTATACCATGCCTGGCAAGGGCAGTGACTAGTGAATTTTCACTCAAGGCAGATTTGGGCAGGTCCTGAAGAATTCTCCATTGAGTCCCAAAAAAGGAATTATGTGCATAATTACTCATAAAGAGCTTTGCGGAAAAAAAATGTTAAATCATTCCTCATAGAGAGTTTACACTTAATTATTTCACCAGCCAATAACGTAACCATGACTTTAAGGGAGGTAAAAGCTGGATGCATGGTAAACACACAGTGATGATTAGTTTTATGTGTCCATGTGGCTGGGCCACAGGAGGCCTGACAGTTGCTTCAACATTACTTCTGGGCATACCTGTGAGAGTGTTTCCAGAAGAGTCAGCATTTGAATCAGTAGACTGGGTAAAGCCGAGGGCGCTGGTCACATCAGCCAACATTCAGGTACTGAATAAAACAGAAAAGCAGAAGAAGGTTGGATCTGCACTCCCTTTGCCTGGCTGCTTGAGCCGGGATATGGATCTTCTGCCCTGGTGTTCCTGCTTCTCAGGTCTCCAAACCCAGCATGGAATCTACCCCCTCAGCTCTCCAGTTCTCAGGCCTTTAAACTATACCACCAGCTTTTCTGGGCCTTCAGCTTATAAAGGGCAGATTGTGGGGCTTCCCAATCTCTATAATCACATGAGCCATTAACTTAAAATGAATCTCTTCCTATAGATAGAGATAGATAGATAGATAGATAATCAGACAGACAGCCTGTTAATTCTGTTTCTCTGGAGAACCCTGACTAACACACACACTTTGAAATAATTCAGCAATATAAAGAGTTTCATACAACACTTGAAGTAAAAACCAATGTCTTTCCATTTAATAAAAAGAATACCAGAATGAAACCAATCCTTGGTCAAACCAATATATTAAACATTTGTTATAAGCAGCCATTATTCTTAAGAAAGGTTCTCAATTCTTTCCTAGTAAAATACTGGTGGTGAATGCATCCCTCTCGTAGCGTCTGTTGCGTGATGTCACTCTGTGACGTTGTCCTTTCTCACATAGTGCTGTCTGTACTCTCACAGTGACCATGGCAAAGAGAGTAACTACCCAGCTTCAAAGTTGTAGTAGAAGTGTTAGAAATGTAGGGAAAGTGAAAAAAGGTTCTATTTCCACATGAGGACCTTCGCTCCACATCCTCTGACCCTCTCTTTGGTGTTCTTTACTCAGAGTTTCCTCCACCTGAGAAAACAAGCTGTGTGGGGACCCGAGGGGAGCTCATGTCACACAGCACTTCAGTCTGTAAAACTGTGGCTCCCACACTCTGCCAGGAAGCCACAGCAAACCCTCAGGGCTGCTATGGAATATTTAAATTTCAAAAAATCCTCTGCCCAACACCTGGTGAACCACTGGCTTGAGATAGTTCACCATTTCAACAGCATGTTACACTGTACATTTCTCAAGACTGCTCAGACCCTTAAAGTTGATGATTATAGAAGCAATGGAGCTGATATGCTTACTCAGAGAAACTGCTGACATCTTTGTCCCCTTCCTCAGCTTACCCTCTGGGCTAAAGAGCAAATAGCCTTCAATAAAAGCTGAGTGGAAGTGACACTCGGGGCCACTGTCAGAACCCCACAAATGGGCAGTGGCCCCCCGTGTTCCCACCTTTGAAACTTCCATTCTGTGTATCTTGTCTCTTTCTCTCTCGGCGTTGTTTCTGACTTTATATTTCTTCAGTGGGTTACAGCCAGATCCATAGGTCTTAACAGACACTGCCCCTAGGGCAGGATCCTGGCAATATATGTTTATTAAGTTATCCAGGCTTAACTCCTTCGTAAAAGGAATTTTTATTTTTATTTTTTTGCCATGGCCATGAAGAATTATAAAAACTTCTGACTCAAGACTGTTTAAAAATCTCTGGTATACATCTTATGAAAATGACAGTAGTGTTCCATGACAACAATAAATCTTCACTTTTAACAGAAAGTTATTTGCTGTCTGTGAAACTCCTGAAGCAGCTCTAAAGAGCCCTATGTTTTCTCGGAAAATTGTCTGAGTGAATTTTTCCAGCCCTTGATCCAGACACACTAAGTTCACCCAATGCACAACCGCAAGAAGGCAGGACAGAACATGTGAAAAGGCAATCAAGACACTTCACCAAAAAATAATAATAAAATAAATAAAAAGAAAAGAAGACCCCTCACCAAAGAAGATAATAAAGGTGGCTTCTGGAATAAGCATGTTAAAAGATGTTCAACATTTTTAGTAATCAGGGAAATGCAAAATATAGGCTGATGAGATAGCACTACAAACCTATAAACGGCTTTGTAAAACTGGATACCGAGCGCAAGTGAGGATGTAGGGCAACCACAGCTCTCAAATGTTGCTGGCGGGCTCCAGAAAGGGTATGGACACTTTGGAAAACAGTGTGGCAGTTTCTTAAGAAGCTGGACATATACTTACGACATGAACAAGCAACCCCACTGCTGCACTAACCGGAAGAAATGAACTTAACCAATACATGAATATTCATAATGACTTCAGCCATAATCAACCTGAATTTCCTTCAACTGATGGATAGATCAACTAAGTCTGGTACATTCATACAGTGGAATTCTACAGGGTGTCCCCAAAGTCTCTGGACAGGGGGAAAATGGGAAGTTATAGCTAAATGTACCCTTATTTACAAAATTTTACAAAATATTCTTTATATGTTGGCCATCTTTTTCTACACACATATGAAGTCTCTCCTACTATGCTAAACACATTCCAAAGTATCTGTTGTCACGTGAGTTTATTAACTTTCCTACGTATACAGACTTCTGGAACTCCCTATACTCCCAAGTAAAAGGGAGCAAACTACTAGTAGGTGCAACAACACGGATGAATCTCAGATGCATTATGTTAACTAAAAGAAGCCAGACATGAAATGCTGCATACTGTATTATTCCACTTTTATGTTTTATGACATTCTGGTGTTGTTTTTAGATGGTGTCTCACTCTATTATCCAGGCTAGAGTGCCATGGTGTCACCCTAGGTCACAGCAACCTCAAATTCCTGGGCTCAAAAGATCCTCCTGCCTCAGCCTCCTAAGTTGCTGGGGCTACAGGTGCCTGCCACAACACATGGCTAATTTTTCTAACTTTAGTAGACAGGGTCTCATTCTTCCTTAGGGTGGTCTCTAACTCCTGATGTCAAGTGATCCTCACACCTCAGCCTACCAAAGTGTTCCTACTACAGGCAGTATGCCCAGCCATTGTTTTCAACATTCTGGAAAAAGCAAAACTCAACTGATGGAGAAAGATCAATAGTTGCCAGGAACAGGGGTGGGTGGAGGTGGGGGATGGCGATGAAAGAACACAGGAGCTCTGGGCGAAGGAACTACTGTGTGTCTTGATGATGGTGATGGTGGAGACCTGCATGTGTTTGACAAAATTCACAGAACTAAACAAGAGTGAATTTTACTGAACCCCTCATACGAATCATATCATATCTCAACTTAACAATTTTAAATTAAAAAAGATCAATTCTAAAATAGGAAAGAAGAGAGAGAAAAAGGAATGTGAAGCAGGCAAGATAAATAGAAAGTACATAGAAAAATGAGCAAAATATATTGTCTTAGTCCAGGGTGTCCAGCCTTTTTTCTTTTCTGCCACATTTTGGAAGAATAAGAGTTGTCTTGGGCCACACAATAAATACACAAACACTAAGGAAAGCTGATTAGCACAGAAAAAGTCTACGGATATTTTTTGTGATATCTAACACCACAGATAAGCAAAAAAATAAGTCTTCAGAAAATCAACATGTGGCCCACAGGCCATTGGTTGGACACCCCATGTCCATTCATGTTGCCAACTACCACAGAGTGGGTGGCTTCCAAACAATAGGAATTTATTTCTCACTGTTTTGGAGGCTGAAAGTCTGAGATCAGGATGTCAGCATGGCCCCAGGTAAGCAGCCCTCTTCCAGCTTACAGACTGCTGACTTCTCCTTGCATCCTTACATGGCAGAAAGAGGACAAGAGAGTTCCCTGGGGTCCCTTTTATAAGGGCACTAATCCCATTCATGAGGGCTCCACCCTTATGACCTAATCACCTCCCCCCCAAAAGTCCTCATCTCCTAATACTAACACATTGAAAGAGGGGTCAGGATTTCAACATATGAATTTGGAAGCGTGGGGGTGCAAACATTCAGTCCATTGTATATATTAACAATTATACTACCTGTAAATGGATTAAACATGGCAATTAGGCAAAAATTTCAGATTAAATAATAAAGTAAACTTGATGATATGCTGCTTCTCCTCCCGTTCTTTTTTTTTTTTTTTTTTTTTTGAGACAGAGCCTCAAGCTGTCCCCCTGGGTAGAGTGCTGTGGCATCACAGCTCACAGCAACCTCCAACTCCTGGGCTCAAGCAAGTTTCCTGCCTCAGCCTCCCAAGTAGCTGGGACCACAAGCGCCCGCCACAATGCCCAGCTATTTTTTGGTTGCAGCCATCATTGTTGTTTGGCAGGCCCAGGCTGGATTCGAACCTGCCACCTTGGGTGTACGTGGCTGGTGCCTTAGCCACTTGAGCCACAGGCGCCCAGCCTCTCCTCCTGTTCTTTACTGACCCTTCAGCTTCTTGGAGAGAGAAGTGGGGATGTGAGAACCTCAGCACAGGATTGCCAGAATTTGTAGGGCCACACCTTCTTGTGTCTCCACCTTCCCAGGGAACCTGGTGCCAGCCCATCCTCCACTCTCAGCAGCAGCTACCCTCCTCAGCCAGGAGTTGCACAGTGCTGTCGCAGTGACAGCCACTAGCATGCAGGGGTCTCAAAGGAGACCTCTGCTAGGTCCATGCCACTGTCTAAGTCAGGACCCCCACAGGGTCATTCTCACTGCCTCAGGCAACCAGGGTACCTCCTGTGGTCACTGCTGCCCTGCTTCCTTCCAACTCCCTCTGCCAACTTGACCTTGGGCTCACTTCCCAGAATCTGAAAAATGGAGATGCTAATAAGTACTCTTTATTCTTAACCAATTATTCTGAGTCAACTTGTTATTTAAAGGTTAAATAACTTTGTATAAAGAACTTGATACTCTGTGTTTTGCACAGTGAGTGCCCAATAAACATGAATTTTCCTGCCTCTCCTTGTGTTGATGCCATATTATACGTTGTGTATTATTACCTTTTATAAATATAAATAAGGACACCGGTGAGTGAGAAAGGATCCAATACATGTGATTCTCTATTCTATGCCTCCTCACACTGTTGAATCTCACATTGTCCTGGGCTTCAAAATTAACATAGCAGGCTGGACACAGTGGCTCACGCCTGAAATCCTAGCACTCTGGAAGGCTGAGGTGGGTGGATTGCCCTGAGCTCACAGGTTCCAGACCAGTCTGAGCCAGAGTGAGAACCTCATCTCTAAAAATAGCGTGGTGTTGTGGCAGGCACCTGTAGTCCCAGCTACTTGGGAGGCTGAGGCAAGAAAATTGCTTGAGCCCAAGAGTTTGAAGTTGCTGTGAGCTATAATGCCACGGCAATCTACCAAGGGTTAAAAAGTGAAACTCTGTCAAAAAAAAAAAAAATCAACATAGCAGATTCTCTTCAGAAAAGCTCCCTGAAAGCAGGAAAATGTGCATGGTCTTATAATGCAAGACAGAGAATATATATACAAGAATATTTTTTCCTTTTCAACTTGGAAACTTTAGAGACTAGTTATCACTTAAAGTGCCTAACAATATTCTGGTCAACAACAAACTGAACATATGACAATGGTCCCATAAGATTATAACGGAGCAGGAAAATTCCTTTGGCCTATGTTGTTCCTGGTGACATTGTGGCTATGTAAGGTTACGGCACAGTTACTCATGAGTTTATGGTGATGCTGGTGTAAACAAACCTACTATGCTGCCAGCCCTATAAAGTACAGCACATACAATAATGCACAGTGCATAATACTTGATGATGATGACAAATAATTATGTTACTGGTTTATGCAATTACTATACTATACTTTTTATCAATATTTTAGTGTATTCCATTTACCTTCAAAAAAAATTAACTGTAAAGCAGCCTCAGGTTAGTCCTCAGGAAGTACTGCAGAAGCTATTGTCATAGAAGATGACAGCTCCATGCATCTTACTGCCACTGAAGACACTCTAGTAGACAAGATGTGGAGGTGGAAGACAGTGAAGCCGATTAACCCTGTGTAAGCCTAGGCTAATGTGTGTGTTTATGTCTTAGTTTTTAACAAAAATTGTAAAAAGTTAAAAATAAAAAACTAAAATGAAAAAGGCTTGTAGAATCAAGATATAAAGAAAGAAACGATTTGTGTGTAAGCTATCCAATGTGTTTTGAGCTCAGTGCTCTTACAAAAGAGTTAAAAAGTTAAAAAATTAAAAGTTGATAAAGTAAAAAAGTTACAGGAAGCTAAGGTGAGTTTATCCTTAGAGAAAGAAAACACAATTTATAAACTTAGTGTAGTCTAACCGTTTATAAAATCTGCAGTAGTGCGCAGTAACGCCTTAGGCCTTCACATCCACTCCCACCACTCACACACTGAATCGCCCAGAGCAGCTTCCAACAGTAAGTGCTCTACCCAGGTGTGGCATTTTCTTTTTATATCTTTTATGTCACGTCCTTACTGTATCTTTTCTACATTTAGTCGCACAAACGCTTACCACTGTGTTACAACTGCCTGTGGCATTCAGTCCAGGTTATATTGTACAGGTTTGTAGCCTAGGAGCAATAACAGGCCACACCACGTGGCCACGGTGTGTGGTAGGCTGTACCATCATCGCCTTATGTAAGTGCACCGTCGTGTTCACTCAACCACGGAGTCGCCTAACCACGCAATTTAGAACAGATTCCTATCATTACCAGTGATTCATGACTTCACGTTCTTCATGTATAGTATCTCATCTGCTCCCCACAACCTATGAAAATGAAAATTTTCATTATGTCCATTTTACAGATGTTGAAACTGAAACAAAAAGAGCACAGGTAACTTTTCCAAAGTCACAAAATAAGAAGTGTGATCTTGATTCAGAAGTCTGCCCGGATCTGTCCCGTATTCGCTGCGCTATATTGCCCCCTTGTGGCCATAAGGAGTCAGTAGGAACAGCTGAAAGAAATCTCTGCCTCAGAGGATGGCGGTGCCACATGGAGAAAAAAGTACTACTGAGTGGGGAATGGGATTTTCCTAGATTTCAGCCCTCCTGTCTCATGGCAACTCAAAACTCAGTGAGATATTAATCAAAGCAACTCCACAAGGGGCGGCAAGCAGCTGTAGCTGGGTGACAAGCTTGACAGAGGTGAGCAAAACGTCCCAGTGGCCACAGGTGCAGTTTATGTCTGTTTTCCCTGGGTCCCTTCCTGGTTTGTCATTTCTTCAAGAGTTTCCATTTTGTGACAAAGTATTGTTCTTAACCAGTGCATTAATATAAGCTAGGATGGGTCTGATAGCCATGACCACGTGGGCCATGATCTCATCTCCTCCTGGTGTGTGAGACACACCTGCAGTGAAGGGAACTCTCACTTCTACACACTCGGTGCAAGAAGATCAGCAGCGTTATGCAAGTGCAGAAGCTTAACCAACCCCTCCTTTTTAAGGACAGCATTCAGAACCTCATTAAAAGTACAGAGTACGCTGGGACTTGAGGACCCAGGGATAGGCAATTCCTACTTGTCTGAGATAATGATAAAAGCAAGCCCAACTGCTGTCCCTGCTAGCGACTTGAGTGTCAGACAGATGCACAGTAACAAGTACCTTTGGCATGTGGAATGCAAAGAGCTACCAGGCGTCCTCGAACTGCAGCCCGCGGGCCACATGCCGCCCACTTAGGACATTTATCTGGCCCGCTGGGTGTTTTTGCTGCCGCTGCCTGTCTTGCTTAGCAGCCAACTCGTCCTGGGACCTGCAGTCCGGCCCTCCAAGGGTCTGAGGGACAGTGAACTGGCCCCCTGTTTAAAAAGTTTGAGGACCCCTGGCTAGACTGTCAGGTGGTGGGGTAGGTGGAAAATTCGGGAAAGTGCAATTAAAGAGAAGGAGGCCGAGAGTTCGTACCATAGAGAATGCAGAGAGCAGTCTGATTACTTCTGCTACACTGCTTTATCATCTTTGTTTACAGTGTAAATCTACAATGTCTACAATGGTTTATTCAACTATTTGGTAATGATTTTGCCTTTTGCAATAAAGCTTTTGACAGCAATGAGCTCAAATAACAATCAAGGTTGAACTGAAAATACAGTATTGAATCTCAGTTTCTCCAGAAAGTTGGTGATGAAGTTAGAACTTGCACAGAATGTGTGTAAGCATTTATATTCCGTATAGATCTGTGGTGATTCACCGATTCCCGCCCACCCCCAAAAGAGAGAAATCTGCTGAGAAATACACTTTAAAAATAAGTAGGTATTTTAAGAAGAAAAGGGCCCCAATATGGCAGTGCCAGATACGCAGCTAAGAACATGGCATTTACAGATCACTCTGTGAGTGTGAATTTTTGTTCAGATCAAATAATTGTTCTTTTAAATTTAAAAGAACCTTTTTTTCAATGTTTGGTGCTAATTATCAAATTTTAGAAATGTTTGAGCCTGGCTCGGCACCTGTGGCTCAAGTGGCTAAGGTGCCAGCCACATACACCTAAGGTGGCAGGTTCGAATCCCCAGCCCAGGCCCGCCAAACAACGATGATGGCTGCAACCAAAAAATGGCCAGGCGTTGTGGCGGGCGCCTGTAGTCCCAGCTACTTGGGAGGCTGAGGCAGGAGACTCGCTTGAGCCCAGGAGTTGGAGGTTGCTGTGAGCTGTGATGCCATGGCACTCTACCCA
>CAUYTI010060465.1:0-28708 GCA_963575145.1 Galago senegalensis
CTACCTTAGGTGTAGGTGGCTGGCCCCTTAGCTGGTTGAGCTATAGGTGCTGAGCCTCGAAAGCTAAGTTTTACAAATTCTTAAGGCCTGGATTACCATGGGGAGGGCCTTCCAGGAGTGTCCTTGGGCTTCTCTGAGAAGCCTTTGTTTTTTAGACTTTTTTTTTTTTGATACAGAGCCTCAAGCTGTCCCCCTGGATAGAGTACTGTGGCATCACAGCTCACAGCAACCTCCAACTCCTGGGCTCAAGCGAGTCTCCTGCCTCAGCCTCCCAAGTAGCTGGGACCACAGGCGCCTGCCACAACGCCTGGCAATTTTTTTTTTTTTTTGGTTGCAGCCATCATTGTTGTTTGGCGGGCCCAGGCTGGATTCCAACCCGCCAGCTCAGGTGTATGTGGCTGGCACCTTAGGCCACTTGAGCAACAGGTGCCAAGCCTGTTTTTTAGACTTTACTTTTCTCCAGTATCCTCCCTCGGTAGGGAGCCGTGACAAGCCTCCAACAGACTCACTACTTTGCAAAGTTGCATGTTGGTCTCATGAGGCTTCTGACAGTGCCTACCAGAGAGAAACAGGAACTTTAGAAGGCTTGGGGCATTGCTCAGTTGAGAAGTGCTTTTAACCCAGAATTGGGCCTAGACAACCAGTCCTATTTGTCCTCTTTGGGAAGGGCAGAAGAGGAATAGAGGACAAGCCACATCAAACTGAGCTCAGGACACACCTTGTCTAGGCTGGAGCACATCCCCTGTGCCCTTCCTCCACCACAGGCAGGATGGGCCAGTGGCCCTTTGGTTTCAGCTGCTGTGCTGGTCCACTGCTACCTCCTGCCTCAGGTGGCCAGGTAGATCCCAGCACTCCCAAGTCCTTGGTGAGGGTCAGGCCTGGCTGGGTGGGTTGGGGCACTTCCAGCAAACTCATGTCCTCTCCTCCCAGTTCCAGCTCCAGCTCCAGCTCCTCTGACAATGAGGAGGAGGAAGAGGAGCCAGCAGCTTTAGGAGACCAGCAGGACCCAGCAGAGAGGGCATCTCCTTCCTCCCAGGGGCTACGGTAACCACAAAGGGGTCTCCCTTGGGGTGTCCCGGCTCTGCACTCCTCAGCAAGCCCATGACCTGGTGTGTTTAACATCTGTGCTTTCAGCTGTGTTGTGTGCCCTAAGGGCCAGCATGTGAGGGAGTTGGGTGGGGATCCGGGAAGTAGGGAGGGTAACCATGGGAGGGAGCCTCTGGAGCCCAGAACCCTTCTCTCAGGCTGGCCTGCTATGCTTTGGATATTGAGGACCCCCTAGCTCATTCTCAGGTGGGCTTAGTACATTTTATTTCAGGAAATTAGCCCCTCACATTGATTTCTCTCCCTGCTGCTGATGGTAGTGGAAGTGCAGGGAAAGTGTAGGAGTAGAATGAAGTGGCAGCTGTTAGCCACTTCTTGGGTGAATAAAAGAGTAAATGTCAAATTCAGAGGCACAGGCCTCAGGTGTGAGGAAGGCCCCACACTGTGATCATGGGCAAAAGAGCTATGTGCTGTAGCAGTGTCCAGCAGGTGCAGAACAGCCCTTTGGGACTTCAGGGTCTCAGCCAGCTTCTCCCCTCATGCAGTATGTGATGGAGCATTACAGGGACAAGCAGGGTGGAGAAGGGGCACTGCCTGCACGAGGGCTGGAGGCTGCAACCTGTCCCCAAGCAGAGATCTGGAACCCACTTCTAGAGGTACACTAGCCTTCCTCTCAGTATCTGGCCAGCCATGTATCCTTTTCCTTCTCTTAGTGGAATTGAGGTTGTTGTTAGACAGGCAAGCTCCCACTCTTGCCCTGAGGAACAAGGAAGAACACTAGGATCTGTCCCACAGTGCCAGGCACCAGGACTCCATCCAGGCCAGGCCAGTTGAGCACCTGTGATGTGACCTCCACCTGTGGAGTCACATTCCCTGGGCTCAAATCCAGTCTGCTCTCCTTGGAAACATCAGCAAACCACTTACTCTCGCCAAGGCTCTATGTCTTCATCTAGAAATGGGGAACAGTTTTAATAACTGTTTTGAAGGATTCCAGAATTGGGAATATAGAGAGTATCTAGTAAGTGGCAGCTATTTTGATGGTCTGGGCTTTGAGAGATCAGAATTTTCTCTCCCATGCTACTGGGAAATTAGTCCAACTCCACTGAAGAGTTCTTTCATTAAGAATGTCTCTGGGGGCTCAATGCCTGTGGCTCAAGTGGCTAAGGCACCAGCCACATACACCTAAGGTGGTGGGTTCAAATCCAGCCCGGGCCCGCCAAACAATGATGGCTGCAACCAAAAAATAGCCAGATGTTGTGGCAGGCGCCTGTGGTCCCAGCTACTTGGGAGGCTGAGGCAGGAGACTTGCTTGAGCCCAGGAGTTGGAGGTTGCTGTGAGCTGTGATGCCACAGAACCCTACCCAGGGGGACAACTTGAGGCTCTGTCTCAAAAAAAAAAAAGAACCCAACTCAAGCTAGCTGGTTTAGTTTGGGCTGCTATGACAAAAAGACCACAGACTAGATGGCTTAAACAGCAAATATTTATTTCTCACTGTTCAGGATGGTGGGAAGTCCAAGATCAAGGGATTAGCAGGTCCAGCGTCCGGGGAGGGCTCACTTGATGGCCTGCCGATGACCTTCTTCTTGCTGCATCCTCACATGGTGCAGAGTAGAGAGAGTGACAGGCTCTCCTATAATCTTTTCTCATAAAGCACTAAACCCGTCCTGATAGCTCCAATGTCATGACCTAAAAATCACCTCTCACAGGCTGCATCTCCAAATACCATCACGTTGGGAATAGAGTTTCAAGATATGAATTTGCAGGGACATAAACATGCAGGCCCTAGCTGAAGCAAAGAGATGGAAATTTAGAAAGTGGCTCCATCTCCTAGCCCAAACGTCCCTGGAGAAAATCAGATCATAATTGAACAATTCTATGAACTTACTAAAATTTTTTAAAAGCCTACATTCTAGTAGAAGTGTCATTCTACATGGCTAGGGAGGCACAGGTAATAATAAGTAAAATACATAGTATGTTTGCTGGTAATAAACGCTGCAGGGAAAATGAAGCAGGAGAAAGGCATGGAGAGGAAGGAAGAGCAGCAAGTTTAAACTGGTCTGGGATGGCTTGGCACCTGTAGCTCAGTGGTTAGGGTGCTGGTCACATGCACCAGGACTGGCGGGTTCGAACCCGGCCCAGGCCTGGCCTGCTCAAAACAACAATGACAACTACAGCCAAAAAAATAGCCAGCCATCATGGCAGGTGCCTATAGTCCCAGCTCCTTGGGAGGCTGAGGCAAGAGAATTGCTTAAGCCCAAGAGTTGGAGGCTGCTGTGAGCTGTGATGCCACAGCACTCTACCAAGGACGACAATAGTGAGACTCTGTCTCAAAAATAAATAAATAAATAAATAAAACTGGTCAGGGAGAAAGTATCATTTAAATGACATCTGGAAGGAGAAGAAGCTTTGTGGAGCTGTTTGGGAGAAAATAGTTCCAAGCAGAAAAATAAGAAAACAAAGAAAGAAGCAAAAATCAGATGCTAAAAACGAACGAACTTAAATAAAAAACAAGTAATAGATCACACCCTAATAAACCAGAAGAAAAAAGAAATAGGCAAAAATTAGGCAAAATGCCAATAATAATTACACAATAGAGAAAGAACATTGATGAAACTAAAGCTGTTTCTTAACATAAAAAAAAACTGGGCCAGGCTCAGTGGCTCACACCTGTAAGCCTAGCATTCTGTAAGGCCAAGGCGAGGCAGGTGGCTTGCCTGAGCTCAGAAGATTTGAGGCCATCCTGAGCAGGAGTGAGACCCCATATCTAATAAATATAGACTATCAGGGCATTGTGGTGGGCTCCTATAGTCTCAGCTAGTTGGGAGGCTGAGGCAGGGATATCACTTGAGCCTAAGAGTTTGAGGTTGCTGTGAGCTATGACACCATGGGGCTCTATCCAGGGTGACAGAGTGAGACTCTGTCTCAAAAAAATAAATAAGTAAAAAATAAAAAATTTTAAAATACTGACACAACTAATCAAGAAAATAGATAACAAGCAATTAAATCATAGAAATAAAGAAAGAAAACAGCCATATCAACACGAGAGTTTAAGATAATAAAATAGAATTTTATTACTATTTGACAACCTACACAAAAGAAGTACATTTCTCGAGAATAACCCCATAAAATGCCAAAATTTATACAAGAAGGAAAAGACTAATAATCTTCAAAAAACTTGACATGAGGCTTGGCCCCGTGGCACAGTGGTTATAGTGCCAGCCACATGCACTGAGGATGGCAGGTTCCAACCCCACCCAGACCAGCTAAACAACAATGACAACTGCAACAAAAAATAGCAAGGCATTGTGGTGGGTGCCTGTAGTCTCAGATACTTGGGAAGCTGAGGCAAGAGAATCACTTAAGCCCAAGAGTTTGAGGTTGCTGTGAACTGTGACACCACAGCACTCTACTGAGGGTGACATAATGAGATTCTGTCTCAAAAAAAAAAAAAAAAAACACTTGACATGATTATCAAGTATATCCCCAATCTTGCCCCCAACAACAGAGGTTCTGTCCAAGTGGTTTTTTTTTGTTGTTGTTTTGGGTTTTTTTGTTTGTTTTTTTTTTTTTTACTGGCATAGTGAGCTCCAAGTGGTTTTAATGTTGAGGGGTTTTTTTGTTTTTGTTTTGTTTTTTTGCCGGGGCTAGGTTTGAACCCACCACTTCTGGCATATGGGATTGCGCCCTACCCTTTTGAGCCACAGGCACCACACATTAATGTTGAGACAATTTTCTTTCTCTCTCTCTTTTTTTAAGAGATAGTCTCACTATATTGCCCTCGGTAGAGTGCTATAGTGTCACAGCTCACAGCAACCTCCAACTTCTGGGCTTAAGCTATTCTCTTGCCTCAGCCTCCAATATAATTTAAATGACATCTGAAAGGAGAAGAAGCTTTGTGGGACTACAGGCACCTGCCAGAACGCCCGGCTATTTCTTTGTTGCAGTTTGGCCAGGGCCAGGTTTGAACTCATCACCCTCGGTATATGGGGCCGGTGCCCTACTCACTGAGCCACAGGCACTGCCCTTGACAATTTTCAAGGAAAATATTTCAGAAAATAACCATTTCATGTGCAAATCATTCCAGAAAATAAAAAAGTAAAGGATAGCCTCATTTCTTTGGGCTGGTAGGACTCCAATATCTAACCCAGACAAGGAATAAGAACAAGAAAAAGCGGGCTTTTTGTACTTGCGAGCAAGGATGTGCAAATCTATATAAAATATTAACCATCTGAATCTAACACTATATTACAGATAAAGTGCATCATGCTCAAGTAGCATTTATCATAGGAATGCAAGGGTGGGATAATATTAAACTCTATCAGTGGGTGGCTGCCTGGCACATGACACATGTTTCATAGGTATTAATTATTATTGACAGTTAATGATGAAAGAAATATCAACTATTATAACTTTAGAAAATAATTTGACATTATCTTTTAACATTGAACATTTATATAACCTCCAAGTCAGCAATTCCACTCTCAGTAATAAGCCCTAAAATTATTTACTTATGTGCAATTGTAGACACATACAAGAATATCTTTAACAGCTGCCTTTGAAATAGGAAAAAAATAAAAAGCAACCCAAATCTCCATCCACAGGAAAATGAATAAATAACTTGGGGTATAATCACAGTGGAATGCTATTCAGCAGTGGGGTTGCAGAGAAGAAAGAATTGAAGATGAAAGAAGAAAAAAAATCATTAAAACCAAGAGGCGATTTGCATGTCAAATGAGCATAGTGTGCTATCCTCTGCAAATGAGTAGGGAAGAAATTAAAAGGCAAGGATTTGTTATGAGAATACATTGTTATCTCATAGACTCCAAGGACAAGAATGTAACAAAGGAACTACAATTAAGATCTGAGAAGCTTCCAGGTCTGGTTCTCACGTCTACTCTTCCATATGGACTCTTCAGAATCTTATCTCTCATGATGTTGCCTCTGCATTTTTTGTCGGTTTAGATGAAGATCTCTGCTTCACAATTGTTACATTTATAAGCTGTAGTTCTAACCACATAATGAAAATGACCTAAATCTCCCTAGGTCCCAATTAAAAATTTCCAGAGAAGAGAATCTTAACAGGGTGTCAAGTGGTAGGCCCCCAAGCTGTGGATCAGACGATGCAAATTCAGCTGCCAAAGATCCACCCCTGTGACCTGTGGTTCCAGGTGACAATTCCCAAGAGAGACATCCTGGTGGCTGAGCAGTTTATCTATTTGCAAAGAACCCAAGCAAGTTATCAAACTGACGTTTGTGGACAGATTGAAAGACAAGGATTTTGACTCCTGCTCCCTAAGTTTTGGTTTCCAAGTGCAGTCATTTGTCTACACCCCTAATTACCTCCTCATTTGAAATGATTCTCATTATATGAAAAGAATTGGAGGAGAAATCCACGTGGAGTGGTGAGGCAATTCAGACAGAGGAGACAGCAGGGTTACAAATAAAAAGGAATAAAATGTGCACCAAAAATGAGGAGTGTCTGGCCCCCTGGTGTGACGGCTGCACAGATTCCACATTAAGATCCCAAATAGAGGGAAGAGACATGAGCAGATTGGCTGGGGTCAGACAGCGAAGGGTTTTGTGTGCTGCCCATCTGAGCTTTATTTTGGAAATAAGACGATTTGAAAACTGAAAGTTCTGGAACACAGGAGTGTCTCATTATCACAGACAGTTTAGAAAAAAAAAATCCAACAGCAATGTAGACGATAAAGTATTAGTGTAATCACTAACATCAAAAGACTAAAAACAATAATGGTTGGTGATGGAAATGATTTCTCGAATTTGCTAATTTAGAATTCAGCTTAATTTGTATTTATTGGCAAACACCTCCCGAACAAATCAGAAAACTTGTTAAGCAGTCCTTGCCCTTGGCCAGTAAATAGGCAGTTTATTCCCGGAATCCTCCTCCTCACCACCTGCAGAACAGAAGGAAAACATTGCACCTTCACCTTCAGCGGAGTTAGAGGACATTATAAATAAAGAGTCCACGAAGAAGTCTCATCACGCCTCCCAGCAAAAGTCGGCACATTGCAAACTCAAAGCAGTTTGTTTATGGACTGTGAGTAGGAGATGTTCTGAAATTAAGGGATACGAACAAGCCATCCTTGAAGCAAGATGCTCTAAATGTGCTGTATTTCTTCTGTATGAATCCCAGTATTTTATTCTCATCCATTTATCAAACTAACATGTGCTCATCTTTCCACACTTAGGTCATTTGCCAACATCTGGTTTCGACAAGAGTCACAGCCCACTGACCTCTGACTAGTCAATAATGCTCCCATGGTGATAATACTACCTGTGCACTATGAACCCTTATTACAGTTCATTTTTATTTAAACTAATACCATAATTCAAGGACAGACCGCTGCTGGAGGAGAATTTGATTTAATCATGCAATTGTAACTAGCTGAGGCATGCTCAAGGTTCAGAAAAGGAGAAATAACCCCAGCAAGAACACACAGGCGTTCAGTGAAAGAATAAGGCCGTTAAGATCCTTTGTGCACAGCTTCAGCTCTGCACCTTCTGCCCGCAGAAGACAGGAAAGAGTCTCTTCATTTCTCTTTCCCTGGGTATTTTCTCCCGTCAAAAAGGCAGTCGGAGGTTGCTGTGAGCTGTGATGGCACAGCACTCTACCAAGGGTGACACAGTAAGACACTGTCTCAAAAAAAAAGAGAAAAAAGAAATATAGAATGTACTTCTACATTTTTTTAGAGGCCGTGTCTCAGTCTGTCTTTGACGCTGGAGAGTGGTGGTGTGACCATAGCTCACGGTAACCTCGAACCCTTGGGCTCAAGTGATCCTCCCTTGTCAGCCTTTGGAACAGCTAGGAGTACAACCATGCACCAACATGCCCTGCTGATTTTTCAGAAGTTTTTTTTTTTTTGAAACAGAGTCTCACTTTGTCACCCTTGGTAAAGTGCCGTGGCGTCACAGCTCACAGCAACCTCCAGCTCCTGGGCTTGGGCAATTCTCTTGCCTCAGCCTCCTGAGTAGGTGGGACTACAGGCACCCACCACAATGCCTGGCTATTTTTTGTTGCTATTTGGCCTGGGTCGGGTTTGAACCCGCCACCCTCGGTATATGGGGCCTCTGCCCTACTCAGTGAGCCACAGGCACTGCCCAATTTTTTAGAAGTTCTTACTGAGGCAGGGTCTCCCTTTGTTGGCCAGACTGGTCTAGAACTCCTGGCCTCAAGCAATCCTCTGCCTTGGCCTCTCAAAGCACTAGGATTATAGGCATGAGCCATCCTGCCCTGCCCAGGATGTATTTTTATTTCAAATTAATGTGAGGGTACAAATGTTTAGGAAACATTGTTTTCAATTCTAAAGTTCAAGTTGTGGTTTGAGCCCTTCACCCAGGGGGTGTGATGACCTGGATGAGGTGACATTAGGTGAGATCCCACCGTTCACCCTCCCTCATCCCTTCTCCCATGCTAGACTACGTTTGTGTTTTATCTTTTGTTTGGGCTTATAGTTGTTTATGTATTGGTTTCATATTAGTACTGAGTACACTGTAGAATGTAGTTTTAAAATGAAAATGAAAACAACTTTTCTCCTGTGGTCCCAGCTACTCGGGAGGCTGAGGCGAGAGAATCGCCTCAGCCCAGGAGTTGGAGGTTGCTGTGAGCTGTGTGATGCCACAGCACTCTACTGAAGGTGAGAAAGTGAGACTCTGTCTCTAAAAAAAAAAAAAAGAAAAAGAAAAAAGAAAAGAAAACAACTTTCTTTCTTCACTAAGTATTATGAAGATCTGATGAGAAGCATTTGCGATCCCCTTTTAACCTGTAAGGGAAAACCTCCTCCTGACACAGCTTTACCAAAACCCCTCTGATGTCTGCCTAGGCCTTTGGAGTGAAGTCCAGAGTGAGTTCGTGCCCTTAGCTGCTTCCTGCCTGGGCTTGCACCTGCAGATGCCCCCACCTGGGGCTGCACCCGGCCAGTGTCCTTCTCAGGCCCTGCAGGTGGAATGGGTTTGGGCTCACACCGCCCCTCACCCTTCCTTTCTTGTTCCTCCTTTCCACCCTCATAGAGACGGCTGTCCTCCCAAATGCCCCCTTAGCAACTTGCTTTACCCTTAGGCAGGATCTCTCGACATCAGGACATTTGGGTAGGAATTTTTTTTTTAATTGTACAGTGTTTAGCAACATCAGTGACTCCTACCCACTAGACACCAACAGCACACCCCTCCAGCTGTGACATCCATGTCTCTGGACACTGCCAAATGTCTCCTGGGAAGCAAAATTGTGCCAGTTGAGAACCACTACTCTAACTTGCTGCTGGTACTGGGGCCAGCTGTACTCCAGCTATGTTCACATGCTCAAAAATAAATGAATTAATTAAAATGCAGCTTTCTTTTTTTGCTAGTAGTGGTCTGATCTTGCTTTCAACCCACCAAGCCACCAACACACTGGTGAGAGAAAACACTTGATCCTCCTAGTTGAAGATGTCTTGTTCTTTTTTGTTTTAAAACCTTTTATTGTGGCGGCACCTGTGGCTCAGTGTGCACGGAGCCAGCCCCATATACTGAGGGTGGTGGGTTCGAACATGGCCCCAGCCAAAGTGCAACAAAAAAAATAGCTAGGCGTTGTGTGTGTGTGTGGGGGGGGGGTGGCTGTAGTCCCAGCTATTCAGGAGACTGAGGCTGGAGAATCACCTAAGCTCAAGAGCTGAAGGTTGCTGTGAGGTGTGACGCCATGGCACTCTACCGAGGGTGACAAAGTGAGACTCTGTCTCTAAAAAAAAAAAAAGCTTTTATTGTGTGAAATGTAAAAAGTTCCCCTCTGATATTTGACTTTATATTTACTCATGAATAACAGCTGCTCACAAAAGTTGTTCACTTTGGGGGAAAATGATAATGTGCCTCTGGGCACATAAATATTCTACAGATTTGTTTTGTGTCTCAGGAGAAGGGGGACAGATGAGCTGGGTGTTCATAGGCTTCAGATAAAAAGGCTGGGCAGTGGGGGCCATAAAAGGACATTCTTTGGGGCTCTCCCTCTACCTAGATCCTTTTATAGCTAACTACCCAAGCATGTGCCTGATGGAGTTAGTACCTCTCTAAAGACACTTAGAATTTCCTCAGTAGTGCTCGCTTTTCAGCAGCACATGTATTAAAATTAGAACGATACAGAGAAGATTAGCATGGCCCCAGCACAAGGATGACACGCAAATTCATGAAGCGTTCCATATTTTTTTGTTTTGTTTTGTTTTGGTTTTGGCCGAGGCTGGGTTTGAACTTACCACCTCCAGCATATGGGGCCAGCGCCCTACCCTTTTGAGCCACAGGCACTGCCTATGCATTCCATATTTTTTAATAAAACTGAAAAACTCTAAAAAAGAAAAAGTCCTCAATAATGGTTCACACATACAATCTTAGTTCTCTGGGAGGCTGAGGCAGGTAAATCATTTGAGCTCAGGAGCTGGAGACCAGCCTGAACAAGAGCAAGACCCCACCTCTACTAAGAATGGAAGAATTAGCCGGGCATGTGTCAGGTGCTTATAGTCCCAGCTACTTGGGAGGCTGAGGCAAGAGGCTCACTCAAGCCCAAGAGTTTGAGGTTGCTGTGAGTGTGATGCCAAAGCACTCTACCCAGGGCAACAAAGTGAGACTATGTCTCAAAAAACACAACAACAACAAAACAAAGAATTTCCCCCGCATTCTCTCTAAGAAAAGAAGAACAATATCCCCCTACTCTGAGACCTCTCCAAAACTTTTCTGGTTATTTAAAACCTGCCCCTCCCCAGCTTTGGGGAGGTAGAAAGTGAGACAGCCCAGATATGCCGCCTCTTCCTTCTCTGCCTCTCCTCTCGGAAACAAAATGGGCTTTGTTTTTCCTCCCTGCCTGCCTAGAAGGGATTTTCCCAAATGTCACATCCTCCTTCTTTTTCTGCAAGTAGTGCTCTTGGTTCCCCTTCCCTTGTAGCCATTAAAGGAGAAGGGCTGTGGCAAAGACCAGACTCACTAAGGAGTGCATGAAAAGTGCTAGCCCTTGACACACTCATCAGACAATATGTAGTCATCTGTTTCTTGTCTGCGGTTCTAGGGGGGCAGGATTGTGGACCATGCTGCTTCATGGTGGGCAAGCTGGGAGGCCAGCAGAGGCTTGCTGACACTTGTATGGCTTTCCTCTGATTTTAGACCCACCTGGGAAAATTCCCTTTTGATTAACTCAAAATCGACTGATTTGCAAAATCCCTTAACTTTTGCCTAATTACAGGAGTGACACCCATTAAATTCGCAAGTCCTGCCCACATTGAAGGGCATGGGTCATTGGGGGGTCACAGTTCTCCAAATGCTTTGTTGAATGAGCGAACAAAAGAAGGAATGAAAGGCTGCTTTTCTTTTGTCCCCACAGTACCCCTGGGTGTTAGTAGTATTGCTTTAATTTAGAGGGAAAACTACTCAATCTGAGAAATAGCGAATGGTTTGGCTTTGTTCAAATAGGTAGAAATGGCCAGGCACAATGGCTCTTCTAGCACGTTGGGAGGCCTCCACCTCAGAGCTGGCTCTAGTCCAGTGAATGGAAGCAGAGAGGCCAAACCTGCTTGTATCTGGGCTTTGGCCTAAGACAGTGTGGCAGGATTGAGGTTTAAGAAGGAATGTTTTGCTGAGTTAGCACTCAGACCTCATTCTGCAGCCTCACCTGCCATGTCTACCTCTTTGGGTTTTTGTTTGTTTGTTTTGAGACAGGGTCTGAAGCTGTTGCCCTGGGTAGAGTGCCATGGTGTCATCCTAACTCATAGCAAACTCCAACTCTTGGGCACAAGTGATCCTCTTGCCTCAGTTTTCTATTTTTTAGTAGAGACGGGGTCTTGCTCTTGCTCAGGCTGGTCTCCAACTAGTGAGCTCAAGCAATCCACCTGCCTTGGCCTCCCAGAGTGCTAGGATTACAGGCGTGAGCTACCACGCATGGCCCACCCTTAACATTTTCATTACGTGGAAACTGCATTTCATATTACATCCCTCCCTAACAGTATAATGTGCACATGCCAACCATGTCCTGCCACAATTTCCCAGTGTACCAAGTGTAAATACAGGGTGGAAGATATTTGTTTATACATTTTCATAATCTACTTTGAGCATTAATTGCAAGAAGGCAATAAAAGAAAGCCAGGGATGCATTCATCGTGGGGCTGGCGTCTTTGTCGTTCACCTCCTGTTGACTATTCCCATGGAAATTCAAGGGCGTTTGAGCCTCCGCAGCAGCTCTTCTTCAGTCTACAGAGAGCATCCAAAACAAGTTATCGGCAACTTCAGGAATATCCAGCTCTCTCTCTTCCACTTCCTTCTCCTGAGACACAAAACAAAATAAAGCTTTTAGGATATTTAGTTCCTCAGAGGCCAATTTATCATTTACTTAAAACTGAACAACTTTTAAGAACAGCGGTTATTCATGATCAAACATGAAATCAAATTGCCAGTTAGGAACTTTTCACATTTCCTACAAATAAACTTTCTCTTACTCTCAGAAAGTCAGGCAAAATAGTTATGAGACTTTCAGAACTTAGTGAAATTGTCCAAAAGAAGTTTTTATTGGTGAAATATGAATATTTAGAATCAGAGCATCTCATTCTCTGAATCTGCTCCCAGCAACCACTGCAACCTGGTCATTTTCCTTCCGGCCTCTCATTTAATTAGTTAATGCAGAAAGGGAAAACCAATTGGAGGCTTGGAAAACTCTTTCATTTCTGGAACTGAAAGCAATAAATCACACCTTGAGGTCACAGGGGATGGTGGGTGACAGGACTTGGAAAATAGTGGCAACCTGCTCGTCGAAGGTCTTTTGTTGAGAAGTCTGGATTCTGCCCAGGTGCCCTCTGTGTGGAGCACCTTCTGTGGAGCACTGAATGGTGACTGCCCAAAAGATATTTCCATATCCTGAGCCTCAGAACCTGTGAAGGTGACTTTATTTGGAAAGAAAGTCTTCCCTGATGGAATCAGGATCTGGAAATTAGATCAATCTGGGTTACCTACACACATCCTCAATCCAACACCAAATGTCCTTACAAGAGATGGAAGAAGAGAAGACACGGACACAGAGGAGAGGCCATGTGATGATGGAGGCAGATCTGGGAGTGATGTGGCCACAAGCCACAGAGGCCAGCAACTGCCACAAACTATAAAAGCCAAGAACAGAGTCTTCTCTGGAGGGACCACGGCCCTGCTAACACCTTGATTTGGGACGTTTTGCTGCCAGGACAGTAAGAAAATGCATTTCTGTCACTGCAAGTCACCCATTGTGTGGTCATTTGTTACTGCGGCCATATTCAACAACTACCCCCTCCCACACACTGGCCTTCATGTTGCTCTGCTATTCATCTTTCAAACTTGGCTGTGAAGTTCTCTGTGAAGGCTCCCTGCCCATATCAGGTACAGGGAGGTAGGCCCCCCCTGCTCTGAGTTTGCCCACAGCCTTTACCACATGCCAAGTGGTTTCTCCATCCCTTTTTTGTTTTTTTAGAGACAGAGTTTCACTTTATTGCTCTTAGTAGAGTGCTGTGGAGTCACAACTCACAGCAACCTCCAACTACTGGGCTTAGGCGATTCTCCTGCCTCAGCCTCCCAAGTAGCTGGGACTACAGGCGCCCGCCACAACACCCAGCTATTTTTTGTTTGCAGTTTGGCCAGGGCCAGGTTTGAGCCAGCCACCCTCTGTATATGGAGCCGGCGCCCTACTCACTGAGCCACACTTGCTGCCCTCTCCATCCTTCTTGCTTCATTTTCTGATGGCAATCAGCTGCCCTTGGCCTTGTAGGGGTGGGGAACCTGCAGCCTTTTATTTTAATAAAATCCTTTCATTTTTAGTAATACATTTTTGTCTTTTATATTTTTAGTTTATTTTAAAAACACATCTAAGGGGTCGGCGCCTGTGGCTCAGTGAGTAGGGTGCCGGCCCGTGGCTCAGTGGGTAGGACACCAGCCCCATATACCAAGGGTAATGGGTTCACACCTGGCCCCAGCCAAAATGCAACAACAACAAAAAAATAGCTGGGCATTGTGGCGGGTGCCTGTAGTTCCAGCTACTCAGGAGGCTGAGGCAAGAGACTTGCCTAAGCCCGAGAGCTGGAGATTGCTATGAGCTGTGACACCATGGCAATCTACCGAGGGTGATATAGTGAGACTCCTTCTCAAAAAAAAAAAAATAGAAAATACACATCTAAGGTATAAAATACACATCTGTAAAATTTGGATAGTCAAAAGGCCATACTTTAAGGACCTAGAAGGACACATGTGGCCTTCAGACCACAGGTTCCCCACCCCTGGAAGGATTCCCTGACCCCTTTCCAAACTAAAAGTTTGGCAGTCAGCTTCACGTTTAAGTGACCCTTTCCCACCCCCTTATGGTCACATAAGTCTTGACATGAGGGCAAAACAGACTTAGATTTGTTACCTTAAACAGCGCCTAGAGCAAGCCCTCCTTTGTACTTTTTCCCCATCACTAGTGACCTCTCCTTACCTTTTTTAACTCTTGCTGTCAGAAACTGGCTCTCTTGGCTTCTCCTCCCCATGTTGAAACAACTCGTGAAAGCTGTACAGCTGCCTGCCTGGGAGGAAGGCCAGAACTAATCATCTCACAGAATCTCTAATGGGAGGTTAAACACATATTTTGAGGCATAATTGATGCAAAAAGAATGGAATTTTATGAACTCTAGGAACTGCAGCAGTTGCTTCCAAAATCCTTTCTACTTGCTTTGTGTCCAGAGTTTACCTCTCTGTTTTTCTACTCCCAAGTTCAGGGTCACCAGTTTCTAGAGCCTTCTCCTCAGACTCTCTGCCCCACCTGCTGACTTCAATTTCTCCCCTTTATGCAGAAGAATCAGTTCTGTCTCAAAGCCTCTTCTGAAATGGAAGCTCAGCAAGGCCTATGCTCCCTGGGGAACTTGTCATCTGAACATTCCCAGGTAATAATTGTCCCTCACCCCAAGCAGCTTATTCAGGTGAGTTTTGTTGTTGTTGTTTTATTTTGTTTTGTTTTGAGACAGAGTCTCATTCTGTTGCCCTGGGTAGAGTGCTGTGGCATCATAGCTCACAGAAACCTCAAACTCCTGGACTCAAGTGATCCTCTTGCCTCAGCCTCCAGAGTAACTGGGACTACAAGCACCCACCACAACGCTTGGCTAGTTGTTCCTATTTTTAGTAGAGGGGAGTCTCACTCTTGCTTAGGCTGGTCTCAAACTTCTGAGCTCAAGGGATCCACCTGCCTCAGCATCCCAGAGGGCTAAGATTACAGGAATGAGCCACTGACTGAGTCCATTTTCAGGTAATTTATTTAAACACATATAGTGCTTTTCTTTGACAGATCAAGAGAAAGTGTCATGGGCAAGCTCCCAGCCCATTCCCCTGCCCCCCCACCCTGGTCAATTCTGAGAAAAGGCTTCAGAACAAAGAAACACAGGAAGTCCCAAGTTTCACAAAATAACCCAAGTTCCCGGTGGACAAACCATGGTAGAAACCTACCTAAGCTGTGTTACCCAAGCAGTAACCATTGTTACCTAAGTTGTATCCATTGTCACCCAAGCTGAAACCTCACCCCGAGCTAACCACAACGTTCTGCTTCTGTACTGGCTTGCTTGCTTGGCTATGCAAAAAATATATATATAAAAGACAACATGCCCTCCACTTCAGGGCTGCCTGTCTCTCAGAGCAGAGGTCCCTGCGCAGGTGTGATAAATCACCAATTGATTACATCTAAGTGGGGTCTGAGTCTATCTTGTCAGGTCGCCATGGCTACAACAAAAGAAATTTTCTCCTACCCTAAAACAAATAACTTTTAGAATTTGAAAACAAACAACAACACTTCAAAAAATCAGTATGTGGGGGAGTGGAGAGAGGGAAGAGGGGTTTATCATATAAAAATGAAATTTAAAAAAAATCAGTATGAGGCCAGGCATGGTGGCTCACACCTGTAATCCTAGCACTTTGGGAGACCAAGTTAGGTGAATTGCTTGAGCTTAGGAGTTTGAGACCAGCCTGAAGAAGAGCGAGACCCCATCTCTGAAAAACATAGCCAGGTGCTGGCTCAGTACCTGTAGCTCAGCGGCTAGGGCACCAGTCACATACACTGGAGCTGGCAGGTTCAAACCCAGCCTGGGCCTGCCAATTGACAATGACAACTACAAAAAAAAAAAAAAATAGCTGGGCATTGTAGTGGGCACCTGTAGTTTCAGCTACTTGGGAGACTGAGGCAAGAGAATTGCTTAAGCCCAAGAGTTAGAGTTTGCTGTGAGCTGTGATGCCACAGCATTCAACCTAGGGTGACATAATGAGACTCTGTCTCAAAAAAAAAAAAATAGTATCTGTGAAAGTGTGATACCATATCCAGCCAGAAATAAGTGTTGTTAAGATATAGCCAGACTGTTGATGAAATTATACATCAGAACAATCTTTTAGGAAGTTGATTTGCCAGGATAAGTCAGTGTTTAAATATGCTTTCTCTTAGACCTGGAAATCCTCCATTCCTACAGTAAGGCACAGTGGCTCACACCTGTAATCCTAGCCTGAGCAATAGAAAGAAGCCATCTCTACTAAAATCAGGAAAAAAAACTAGCCAGGCATTATGGTGGGCACTTGTAGTCCCAGCTCCTGAGGAGGCTGAGGCAGGAGAATCAATGACTTGAGCCCAGGAATTGGAGGTTGCTGTGAGCTAGACTGATACCAAGGTGCTCTAGCCTGGGACAATAGCAATAGAGCTGAGACTTCGTCTCAAAAATCAAAACAAAATCTACAAAAAAGACTCTATTCCTGTAAAAAAATATATGTATATCTTAGATATATTCACAAAGCACTGGTGTAATAGCAAAATGCTGCAGGGGTTATTTACCAATAAACAAGAAGATAAGTAAGAAAACAGGACATCCATACAAGGAGTGCAATAGCCAGTACAAAGAATGCCTCAGCTGTGTATATTCTGACCTGAAATAACACGGAGACCAGAGACCTCTGAGGAGCCCTTTTCAAACTTTCAGGGCTTCTGCCAGAAGCCCTCTTCCTCTGTCCGCAAGGCAGCTTTTTAAACACCTTGGAGTCTTCTTCCAAGCTTTGGACCAAATGGAAATAAATCTTTGTGCACCAAAAAAAATAAAAATAAAAAATAATGCTTACAATACATTGGTGAGCATACCTGTGTGAGGGTGGTGAATTCACTTATACTGTACTCAGGTGTATATGTACAAGGCTGCTTTATTAAATTCCATTACTGATCTGAGCTTATGAACTCTCATCATTTGGGGTGAAAGTTTAGTCCCAAACCACAATCATGTCCCAATCCAATAATCTCAATAACCATTTTAGTTCTTCTTTCTCTGCTTGGATAACTCATACAAATGCTAAGTCCTAGTTCTTTCCAAGAGGAGCTCTGGATCTGTGGGGAGGAGTATAGTTTGGGAGACCTCTTTGGCACTGGGGAAAAGGGGCTTGGCTTCCTGCTCCCCTTGTAGGTGGGCTGACAAGTGTCTGTGAATGTGGTGCATCCAGTCCTAATCCCTGGGCCCTCTGCTGGCCTCAAACTCTCCCTCCCTGTCCAGTTTATTCTGCGTTGCAGCCAGAGTGATCTTTTCAAAAATGCAGATCTGATCAAGCCACTTCCTTGTATATCAAACTTTAACACCTCCCCATTATCCTAGGAGAACATAAACCTGAACACCATGTAGTAGTCTTTGCCTGTGTTACCCCCAACTTTCTCTCTGGCCTCATCTTGTATAATCCCACCCACCCCAATGCATATGGCCCTTATTCCAGCTCCTTGAATGTGTGAGAGTTTCCTACTGGCCATCCCCAGTGTCCCCTTCCCTCTCTTAACTCCTGTTATTCCCTAGGGTTCAAATCCATTCCCTAGGGTTCTTATCCTTTATCACTTCATGTCCTTAATTCTCTCAATCACATGCCACAATGTATCCACTTCAAAGCCTACTTGACCCTTGTCCTTGCATGAAATACATCAGATACTGTGGTAAATTCTAACACCTCCTTCTCTTTATTATTTTATTTTATTTTATTTTGAGACAGAATTTCACTATGTCACCCTCAGTAGAGCACTGTGGCATCACAGCTCACAGCAACCTCAAACTCTTAGGATCAAGCAACTCTCTTGCCTCAGCCTTCCAAGTAGCTGGGACAACAGGCGATGCCACAACACCCTACTATATTTCGTTGCAGTTGTAGTTTGTCAGATGGGCTGGGCCGGGTTCGAACCTGCCAACTTGGGTGTATGTGACTGGCACTATAACCATGGGCACTGAACCAGCCTCCTTCTCTTTTCCAATTTGTAATATAGGTCTGTGTATCAGGCTGGTGTTCCTGCCAGCTATCCCCCACTGCGTATGAATAAACTGAAATTCAAATTCGTAGAGCAGTTTGGAGAGGCTTGGTTATAATAAGTCAGGTCTCCAAAGCCCAGTTGTATATAGCATTGCAACGTTGTATTAGTTTCCTGCTGACATTATAATACATTACCATAAACTCAGAAGGGTTCAAACAACAAAAATGTATTCTCTCCCAGTTCTGGAGGCCAGATACTCAAAGTCGAGGTGTCCACAGGGCTTTGCTTCCTTCGAAGGCTCTAAGGGAGGATCCTTCCTGGCCTCTTCCCAACCTTTGGTGGTTGCTAGCAATTCTTGGCATTCCTCACCTTGAAGATGCCTCACTCCAGTCTCTCTGTCCATCATTACCTGGCATTCTCCCAGTGCATCTGTGTCAAAATTTCCCTCTTCTTAGAAAGACACCAGTTGGACAGTGCCTGTGGTTCAGTGAGTAGGATGCTGGCCCCATATACCAAGGGTGGCGGGTTCGAATCCAGCCCTGGCCAGCTAAAACAGCAGGAACAACTGCAACAAAAATAGCCAGGTGTTGTGGCAGACGCCCTGTAGTCCCAGCTACTCAGGAGGCTGAGGCAAGAGAATTGCCTAAGCCCAAGAGTTGGAGGTTGCTGTAAGCTGTGACGCCATGGCACTATACTGAAGGTGACAAAATGAGATACCATCTAAAAAAAAAAGAAAAAGAAAAAAAGAAAGACACCATTGATTGGGGCAGAGCCCATCCTAATCCAGTATGTCTTCACTTTAACAGTAATCACATCTGTAAGGACCTTAACTCTGTCATCCTAAAGGAAGAAGCTGAGGCACAAAATACAATTTTAAAGAGTTCACTTGAGCCCAAATGAGGACAGCCGCCCAGGAAACACTTCCAGGTTGCCTTGAGGAATGCTCTATTGGCCTTTGTTATTAGAAGGATTTTAAGGGCAAAAGGGAATAAGGAGTAGGTTGATAACCAAGTTATCTGACAGGAATTGTCATCGGTGTACAGAAATAACATTGATTAGTAGTTGGCTGTGTATGGGTGAACTATCAGGTATAAATTATGGTGTCCAGTATATGACATTGTTGGAGTAATTCATGGCTACTTGGCCTGAGTCAATCTAGAACCCATGCTGCAAGTGGCTTCAAGACATGATTAGCTCAAGGGGAAGTGAGACATGAGCTGTCACATTTCAAGGCTTCCTTGGGCTTGATAATTTAAAGGAGCTCGCATTGTCAGATAAAAAGTATCTTTTCTTTCTCATCTACCTTTTTAATCAAAATCTCTCTTCTTAAAAGCACTGATGGCCAAAATCTGAGTATCAAGGTGTCCCTCATGGCCAAGAAGGCTCATTCTTGGATAATCCTTTCCTATGTCAGGGGGAAAAAGGAGACATCTCAGTGAAGAGATGACATCTCAGAATTTTAAGCATTCCCAAAGCCACACTGGGATGGCATCACAGAGTGACACAAATGAGACCTGAGTCAAGAAATTGATTTATATAGCTGCTGTCGCTCATTGCATCATCCCTTGTCTTTGGAATACTAGGTTTGTAGTTTTCTTGGAAGAGAGGAAACAATGAGAGACACCTAGAATTAATAATTTGGATAGTACAGATGGAATGCACATAAGGATTATAATCAAAAGAGAATCTGCATGCCAGAACAAAGAAAGGAACCTATTCCGATTAGTGTCAACTAAAAACATCATGTAAAAAAGTTAAATCCTGGTTCTTCTTTAGAGAGTTGTTGTAGCCAAGTGGCTTCCTTTCTAATTTTTCCTAGATGAGTTTTGGGTTTCTTCAGAGCTGCATGTAGACATAGGGGTGACCAAATATCTTAAGAGAAATTGCCCTTAATCATGAGAAGTACTTATGAACACACAACAAGTGATTTGCCCCGTTCAACTAATGCATAATCTTTTTTTCTTTTTTTTTTTTTTTTTTTTTTTGAGACAGAGCCTCAAGCTGTCCCCCTGGGTAGAGTGCAGTAGCATCACAGCTCACAGCAACCTGCAACTCCTGGGCTCAAGTGAGTCTCCTGCCTCAGCCTTCCAAGTAGCTGGGACCACAGGCTCCCGCCACAATGCCCGGCTATTTTTTTTTTGGTTGCATCCATCATTGTTGTTTGGCGGGCTGGGCTGGATTCGAACCTGCCACCTTAGGTGTATGTGGCTGGCACCTTAGCCACTTGAGCCACAGGCGCTGAGCCACTAATGCATAATCTAAAGCAATGTGATTGTACAACCTCAGCCAGACAATCAGTAGTTTATTTGTTGAGCTGCAACAGGGGGAGCAGTTTCATCAACAGTATTTCCTATGGTTATAGAAAGATTTCTAATCATGTATTTATGGGAAATGACACCCCATCAAGGCAACGTTCTCCCAATAAATTCATGTGTTCTGGTTAATGGCCAGGAAGATAATTAGTAGCTGTTCCCCAAATGAAATATCTGTCTAAAAGAGATCAATTGTTATCCCTAGAAAAAGTTTGAGGGGATTAGTCCAGTTTCGGGTTTCTTCAGAGCTATGTGTAGGCAGGGGTGACCACATGTCTTAGCCCTCCATGCTCTTTTATAGGCCCATAGGTGGTGATCTCCTCCAAGACGAAAATAAATCCTGGTGGAATACAGGTAAGTGTACTGTGATGAGTACATCAGTTTGGGAACATTATTAAACCACAAGTCAGAAATGTTAGAACAAGGGACCAGGTTGGAGCTTGATAGCAGGAGGAACTGTAGGTTTTTTTGCCATTTTCTAATACCATCGTGGTTTTTAAAACTGTCTTTCCTAAGCAAGACTGCAATCATTTTGACAAGATTCTGAAGTGTTAAAATGAAACCCGGGGCAAGCAGGTTGGGATGAGTCAAGTAGATCTGATAAACAAATTTTGTCTTATGTGGACCCTGAGTCGTGACATTATCAGGAATGATGGTGACATTTAGGACAGGATATGCCAATGACTCGCTATGATGAAAAGTGTTTTGTGGTTTGGGGATGACAAACACAGTATCTTGCCAAATTTTCAGCAGTGGCAATGGTTTATGAGATTCTGGTTGAGAACCATCCCTTTGTGTTACAGTTGAATTTATTAGAAACTGCAAAAAGAGAAACCGGGCTGTGGGCATTTTGTATACACAGAGGGTGCCAATAGAAATTACAAAAATTGTAATATTCAATATATATCAATAACAAAAGATGAATACAAATCATGTTTGAGCACCTCTTGTATTACAGAAGTCAAATGTGACTTGAGCATTACAATTTTAATATAGTTTTTTCTTTTTTAAAATGTGTATACATTGTGGGCGGCACCTGTGGCTCAGTGAGTAGGGCGCCAGCCCCATATACCGAGGGTGGTGGGTTCAAAACCAGCCCCGGCCAAACTGCAACAAAAAATAGCCAGGGTTTGAGGTGGGAGCCTGTGGTCCCAGCTACTCGGGAGGCTGAGGCAGGAGAATTGCCTAAGCCCAGGAGTTGGGGTTGCTGTGAGCTGTGTGATGCCACAGCACTCTACTGAGGGCAATAAAGTGAGACTCTGTCTCTACCAAAAAAATGTACACATTGTTTTGGTACCTTCTGTGTATACACGTAGGGGTGCGTGAGGGTGTGTGTGTATATATAAAATAGGATTAGTACAGTGTATCTTAAGAGATTATGTATGAGACAATTTTATCAAAACCACCAAGAGAGGATCTCCAAAGTCATAGAAATTTGCATTTATCTCTGGGAAATTTTTAATTTATTAATCTAGCTTAGTCACATTCTATCTTGATGTCTTGTATCTACAAACTAAATTAAAATTTAACCAAAGCAGCACGTACAATATGGTAGAGGAAAAGGGGGTTGGCAGAAATAGAAAGAGAAGGGAAAACTATGTTAATATATACATGAAAAGAGTGTCTGGGTGATGCCCGTGGCTCAAAAGAGTAGGGAGCTGGCCTCATATACCAGAGGAGGTGGGTTCAAACCCAGTCCCAGCAAAAAACTGCAAAAAAAAAAAGAAGACACACTAGGGCTTATTTTCAGGGGATGTCTTATAAAAGGTATTCCAGTCTTACTTACTGCTCTGCGCCTTAATGCATGGTGTGGCTATGCAGATATGCTGCATAGCCACGCCCATCATTAGGTCTTATTATTGGGGTAGGGCTTCTATTTGACAAATGCATAGAAATCCTGCTAGGGCTTATTTTTTGGGTAGGTCTTATTTTGGGGGAAACACAGTAGCAACCTCATATTCGTGGGCTCAAGTGATCCTCTTTCCTCAGCCCCCTGAGTAGCTGGGACTATAGGCGCTCACCACAACACCCAGCTGTGTATGTGTATGTGTTTGTATGTGTGTGTATATGTATATATACATATACATATATATATATATTTTTTTTTTTTTTTTTTAAAGTAGAGATAGGGTCTTGCTTGCTCTGGTCTAGAACTCCTGAGCTCCTGGTCTAGAACTCCTGAGCTCAAATGATCCATCCATGCCCGACCCAGAACTGCTGGACTTCTGACAATAAAAATGTTTGGACCTAATTGCTATCTCAGTATATTGGCTGGACAGTGACAGGTAGATAGACCCTTTTCATCCAGTAACTGTATTAGTTTTACAAGAATATACATATGCAAAACTAAATTATACAGTTTAAATATGTACAACTGTATATATTTGGGCTGGACGCAGTGGCTCATGCATGTAATCCTAGCACTCTGGGAGGCCGAGGTGGGTAGATTGCTTAAGCTCAGGAATTCAAGACCAACCTGAGCAAGAGATAGACCCCATCTCTAAAAATAGCTGGGCTCTGTGGCGGGCTCATGTAGTCCCAGCTACTTGGGAGGTTGAGGCAAGAGAATCACTTGAGCCTAAGAGTTTGTGGTTGCTATGAGCTGTGACACCATGACACTCCACCACGGTGACAAAGTGAGACTCTTGTCTCAAAAATAAAATTAATAAATAAGTGTAATTTAATGTACATTACTTATACCTCATAAGGCTGTAAACAAAAAAAGTTGATCAGGTACTCTGTGCAAGTTGATTCAAAAGCTCTCTGTTGGACTATCCAGGGTATTTCTTTTTAGAGAGGAATACTCACTGTTACTTGTACTTTGTCTTTGTCTAATCTCAAATTTATTAATATTTAAAGAATTAATGTTCCGGCTTGGCATCTGTAGTACAGTGGTTATGGCGCCAGCCACGTATACCAAAGGTGGTGGGTTCAAACCCAGCCCGGGCCAACTAAACAACTGCAACAAAAAACTAGCTGGGCATTGTGGTGAGAGCCTATAGTCCCAGCTACTTGGGAGGCTGAGGCAAGAGAATTGCTTGAGCCCAAGAGTTTGAGGTTGCTGTGAGCTGTGACACAACAGCATTCTACTAAAGGCAACATAGTGAGACTCTGTCTCAAAAAAAAAAAAAAAAAAAAAAAGAATTAATGTTCCTGGCAGCACCCAGGAACTTTAATGCTAAGACTTAGAACCTAAGGTGGTGGGTTCAAATCTAGCCCAGGTCTGCCAAACAACAATGACGACTGCAACCAAAAAATAGCTGGGCGTTGTGGTGGGCACCTGGGGTCCCAGCTACTTGGGAGGCTGAGGGAAGAAACTCACTTGAGCCCAGGAGTTGGAGGTTGCTGTGAGCTGTGATGCCATGGCACTCTACCCAGGGTGACAGCTTGAGGCTCTGTCTCAAAAAAAATAAAAAATAAAAATAAGTGCAGTAATGAAAAGCAAGCTAAGCATTTATATATTAATATTTCGACATTACAAAATTGATCAGAATATTCATAGTAAATAGATGGAAAAATATTAATCCGATGGGTTTAGATTTTTTTCATCGTATAATATCTATGTTCATTCATCTATATTTACTTACCTTTCTCCCTATCTACAGCCTATTTCTTATTTTTATTTCTTCCTAGGGGTAGAATTTCCATCATTTCACCCAGAGAAGCAGTGTTTATTTTCAGACAGGCCAAGTGTGGAGTCAGGTTGGCCACAGACATTTCAGGACTGAGGATATCACACCTGAGAGGCTGTTGCAGGGCGATCCTCTCTCAGTCTGTCACTCCGTGAGGTAGGCCCCTTATTATGGGCCTTTATATTAAGAACGTTATAATGATTGGCACTGGTTTCATTTCTTCACCTCTTTCCTTCCTGAAAGAGTGCTTGTCCTAAATGCCTTCTCTCTGAGCACAATCGGAATAGCCTATTTTGCGACTGCAGAACAGGGCCTGATTTGATTTGCAAAAATATGAAGCCTTTCTTCAGGTTGTTTCACTAAAATGACAACTTTTCATTAACCCTTAAGACTTATAAAAATGACAATGACTGGAGTGGTGCCTGTGGCTCAAGGAGTAAGGTGCTAGCCCCATATACTAGAGGTGGCGGGTTGGAACCCAACCCTGGCCAAAAAGCTGCAAAAAAAAAAAGAAACGATGACAGTAACAGTGAGTAGTAGGAGGTCTATTCTTTGGCGATATTCCCTTTTTCCAGAAAGGGGATCTATGGGCTGCTGCCTGGGTGATACATGACTGCTAGCACACCATGAGCAGGGCAGTCTCCTTGGGGTGCCTCTGTTCCACAAGCAAACCCCCATCTTTCAGTCTGGATCCCCACTCGTGCCCTCTACAGAGTCCAGTATTCCCTCGATTCAGAGACTTTTCCCTTTTAATCTCTCTAGAAAATAGTTGCTGCCTCCAAAAAGCAAGTAAGGGGGCAAGTTGAGCAGGCAGGTGGGTGTGGGAGACCATCTGCCCAGATGTGCACTAGTTTGGCAACAGGTTTTTAACAAATTGCAAGGGCTTGGGCCTGCTCGTCACCCCTGCCTCCCGTGCTACCTGTTATGGGTGTCTGTGCCCAACGCTATCAGAGGCCTACTATACCAAGTGTGCCCCTCCACCTTGCTCACAGGACATCAATTGCCTTTAAGACAGTAAGATGCCCAGCCTCAGGTGAGGTACTTACTTTCTCAGTCTCCCTTGTAAACATGAGAGACCATATATAACCACATATGTTCCCTGGGGTATAAATAAATGTCTGCTGACTTAGAAAAGTGTTTATTTTCTCAGTGAAAAGGAACAGATGTGACTTCCATGAGGCTTCCCCTTCATGCGTTCTTTCTTCAATGCAGACATGATGGCTGGAGCTGCAGGGACCAACTTGTGAACATGAGCAAGGAAAAGTCAGCCAGGGAAGGACTGTTGAGCTAAAAGACAGAGCCTGGCACAGGTGAACAGCTGAACCAATGCTGGCAACCACTCTCTCTTAGACTTTTTATGATATGAGAAAAATAAACCCTTACACATTGCAGCCTCTGCTTATCATATATCCCATTTCTGTAGTCCCAGCTACTTGGGAGGCTGAGGCAAGAGAATCACTTAAGCCCCAGAGTTGGAGGTTGCTGTGAGCTGTGACGCCACAGCACCCTACTGAGGGCAACATAGTAAGACTTTGTCTCAAAATAATAATAATAATAAATATATCCCATTACTTTTGGCTAAACACATCCATTTTTTTTTTGAGACAGAGTCTCACTCTGTGCCCTGGGTAGAGTGCCGCGGTATCATAGCTCACAGCAACCTCCAAGTCCTGGGCTCAAGGAACCCTTCTGTCTCAACCTCCTAAATAGCTGGGACTACAGGCTCCCACCACACACCCAGTTAGTTTTCTTATTTTTAGTAGGGATAGGGCTCTCAAACGCCTGAGCTTAGGCTGTCTGCCTGCCTTGGCCTCCCAGAGTTAGGCAGGAGCCACCGAGCCAGGCCCTGAATGTGTCCTGATGCAGAAGATTCTTCCCCCAGGCTCCTAGATGGTACCTTTCCCCTCAGTACTGAATCAGTTTTTGTTTTTTTTTTTAATCTATTTTCTAGCTTCCAGAATGGTACTGAAAATTCTTTCTACTTTTGTTGTCTCCTTGTTTTCTTTCTCCTTTTTTATACATCTAGATTCCTTTCAGGGGAAAGGTGGGGAAACAAGTGTGCAGTGAATCTACTGTGTTCAACTGGAAGTCCTGCAGTAACCTCCGGCTCTTGGTCTGTCCCACCTGGCCCACTTTCTGGGATGAGAAATTTTATACAATGAAAATCATACCATCGTATTCATCTGCTTGAATCCATTTGGTTTTGTTGCATGAGGGTAATGGTGAGTTGCCTCCACACAGAGTGGAAGTGATGAGCTATTTATTCCAAGATTCTGATTCAGTGCCCTGAGAGAGTGACTGAGGTCACCATTGTCCCCTGCCCACTTGGAGAAAATCTCAAGTCCGGAGGTCACCTTGGCTAATAGACATGCATTCTATCTCTGGATGACTTGCAGGTGAAAAGGTAATTAGGGACCACATTTAAATGGGATTTGTGCTAAAGGAGAAAGGAATCGAGCTAAATAGTGGTGTACACTAGTTTGGCAACAGGTATCCAATACAAGGGAAACCTAAAGTAAAAAATGAACTTATTATTTATGTCTAACATAAAATAGCTGGACAGGGTGTGGTTTCCCGTCAGGAAGGACTAAGAATTAGTAATAGTGTTCGTGAGGTGCACTGTGATGGTCTACCTGCAGATAGCCTTCACCTGATCAGCTTTTTCAAGGATACCTGAGCTAGTCAGAGATCATGCACCTTCTTGGCGCAGCTCACATCCAATAATAGATGGAGGGTATCTTAGTTCAGGGGGCTGTAATAAAATATTATAAACTGACTTAAATGACAGATGTCTCACAGTTGTGGAGGCTGAAGTCCAAGACCAAAATGCCTGCATCATCAGGGTCCTGGTAAGGGCTCTCTTCCTGGCTTGTAAACAGCTGCCTTCTCACTGTGTCCTCACAGGGTAGAATGAGAAAGCTCTGGTTTGTTTTTCTCCCTCCCTCCCTCCCTTCCTTCCTTCCCTCCCTCCTTCCCTCCCTCCCTGCCTCCCAGCAGTCTTGCTCTGCTGCCAGGGCTACAGTGCCGTGGTTTCAGCCTAGCTCACAGCAATCTCAAACTTCTGGGTTCGAGCAATTCTCCTGCCTCAGTCTCCCAAATAGCTGGAACTACAGGCACCAGTGATAATGCCCAGCTGTTTTTTTCTATTTTTAATAGAGACAGGGTCTCTCTCTTGCTCAGGCTAGTCTTGAACTCCTAAACTCCTGCTGCCTCAGCCTCCCATAGTTCTGAGATTACAGGTGTGAGCCACTGTGCTCAGTCTCTTCCTTTCCTTATAAGGACATTAATGCTATCATGGGGCCCTTTCTTTTCACTTTCATGCTCTGATCTGAACATAATTACCTCCCAAATGTTCCATCTCCAAACACCTTTACATTGGAGGTTAGGGCTTCAACATATGAATTGGGGTTGGGGGGACATAAATATTCAGTCCATAATAGAGGAGAAAAAAGATTTGTCCCTATTCAAGACAACCCTGAGAGCCATTCTAGCTTCCGCAGAGTTAGCTGAGGAATGGTCCTACATCCATTCACAACTGGACTTCTCTCTCTATTCATTCTGATTCTTTCTCCTCCTAACAGGAAACCACACTTTGTTTGGTTCAGTTGAGTAGGGATCCTTAAATCCTCAAAGTCTGTGCCCCAGGGGAACTGTACCTGGAACAGTAACTAACACAGATTTGCGATTTATAAGTAGTTTTTTGGTGGGGGTCTAATGCAGCCACACACACACTCTTTTCCCCTCCCCCTTCGCCTTCTCCCCCCCAAGCTGAAGTGAAGACACAAAGGATCTGGCTAGCCCAGTCGCTGAGAAGTTCATGCCAAAGGACCCTAACCAGACTGGCAAGATATGGAATTTGCCCACCCCCGATGGCCCCTATAAAAGGGGTCTCTAACTGTTTGTAGGGCAGACACCATCTTTGTACTGTCCAAGGTCACCTCCCCTTTTAATAAACCTGGCCTGAACATCTCCTCTGTGGGTGCCATCATTTAAACCTTTCAGTTTTTGACAATCTCAAACTCCTGGGTTCAAGCAATTCTCAAGAAAATTTCCCTCCCAACAAATATTCTAAACCATATTGTTTAGATTACAGGTGACTCACACCTGTAATCCTAGTACTCTGGGAGGCTAAGGCAGGTGGATTGCTTGAGCTTCATGAATTCAAGACCAGCCTGAGCAAAAAGTGAGACCCTGTCTCTACTGTCTCTACTAAAATAGAAAAACTGATATAAGAGAATTGCTTGATCCCAAGAGTTGGAGGTTGCTGTGAGCTATGACACCACAGCACTCTACCCAGGGCAACAGCTTGAGACTCTGTCTCAAAAAAAAAAAAAAAAAGAAAAGAAAGAAAGAAAGAAAGAAAAAAATATATATATATATAATAAAATAAAAATAAACTTTTTGGGTTTTGACATTTTCTCATTATATCATCTTCTTTAATCCTCATAAACAACATTGTGAG
>CAUYTI010060467.1:0-29531 GCA_963575145.1 Galago senegalensis
GCAATAACTGAGAAAATGACATGAAGGCTGTGTTGACCAGTTTGATGGAAGTATTTCAGATTGCATGTGAAAACCCCACACTGTACCCCAGAAGTGCATTAATGTACATAGTTATCATTCAATAAAAAAAAAAAAAAAGAATCTTGTTAAATCTTTTGCAATTTTGAGAGGGTACATTTAATTAAAGCCAGGTTGCATTGGCCATCTCTCCACTTCACAGCACACAGGTAACCCGCACCGTGGATTGCACTGGGTGGCAGGGCATCAAAAGGCCCAAGTGTAGCTCAGGACCACTGTGCATGGAGCAATTCCAGCTCTTCCTTCCTGCCCCAGCTTTACACAGAGCGCTTCAGGAATGACTGCCTCGTCTAAGAACAGGTGAAAACGTCAGTGTTGGTTTATATCATAATTATTGGTAAAGATCAATTTCATTTCTGTTTTGTGAAAGATTCTAAATAAAAGCCGCCCCGTCCTCCTGGCTGTCCCGAGTCTTCATATGGGTGAGGCCACTGAACTTGGCTGGTCTGTGACGTCACTTAGGGAGAGTGCCTGATGGTGTCAATGGTATAGGTAATACCATATTAAGCTTTTCTTAATACCATATTAAGCTTTTCTTCTTTCTAAAGAAAGCTTTAAAGGTTTATGTGCCTATTAAGAGGGTATTATTAGAAGTGCCTGATGGAGGTGGTGTTAATTATTGAATAAACAAGGTGTTAATGGTATATGGTAATACCATATATAATGACACGCGCTGAAAATGTGTTATCTGAGAGCATTGTGTTATTTATTTTACTAGGGGGATGGGCTTAATGACCATCACAGGAATGGTCATTATACAAGCCGTATACCCTCTTTTTTTTCCAGCAGAAAGTAAAGAAAATGGGCATCTCTTATGGGCCACAAACTTGGGGAAATAGATGATGTATGGAAGTGCTGCTTCCCCTCCCCTGAGTTCAAAACACTGGTTTAAGCAGGCAGGAGAGGAAGAATCAGAAGCAAATCAACCTGATGCTCAGGGCAGGGGGTCCCGGACACATGGCCCTGGCCCTGCTCCTCGGGTGGGTCTCTAGGATCCCAAAGAGACAATCTGGGCCTTGGGACATAACTCTCACCTTACACATGGACTTCTAGAACATGGTCTCCAGCAAAAATGTAAGTCCACTGCAGTGAGCTGTTGCCACACCCTAAAAAATCTCCCGAAACTTCCTTTAAAGACACCATGGAGTTTAACTTTCAATCCTGCCAAACATGCCACACTAAAGCCTAGATCTGGAAAACATGCACCAAACTCAAAGATCGAAGACCACTTGTTCAAGGCATATTTGATAAATTGTTACCAGTCAAAAACCATCTAGTTATAGCTGCCTGGCACCTCTAACACTCCCAAGTTCAGAAAATCTGCAGCATAGAAAATCCAGAATAAGAGTGATCTGTGCTGGGAAGATGAACCCTTTAGCAAAGAAGTGACTTTTACTGGCTTGGGTTTTGTTTTCAACTTCACCATAAAAATGAGGTAGAGGATATTGAGCTGAGTCTTTACTGTGGACTTTTCTTTTTTGCCAAAAAGCTAAAAAATGATTACTCAAGTTTGGTGGATTAATTGTGTGAACGCACCACACACCCTCTGTACACAGGTGTCTTGGGAAGTTTGGGAAATGCTCTTTGCTGGGAAACCTGGTTTTGTTGAGAAACCATCCCAGCTATGCCTTTGGTCCTGTGGCTACATTGCCCGTAGACGTGCATAGTCACTGGGCTAACCTCGGCAAACTGCAGGTTCACTAGTGCACAGTGGCCTCCACAGCTACTCAAATGTGAAAGGATGTGGGTGCTAAGCTGAAAGCAGTCTTACCAAGTAAAATGAAGGGCTGTAACATGAACTCCTCTGCACAAATGTATTGTGTACTGCAAAGACATAGAGCAGTGGGAAAAAACCTTGTGAGGATCTTGCATCTGTGGTAGAAGATAATTGGAATGGGCTCGCCATAGAGATGTGTTATAATTGTTGCTTCTGTGCCGTCCCTGGGAATCCAATAATACCCTCTTAAAGAACGCCAGAGAGAGAAGATGAGCACCATCTGGCCTGTTTTCCAAAACAGTTGGTCATCACAGCTAATGTTAATTCTAACATTCGCTTCTTCTGAAATGAGGTGGGGCCATATTTGGTGGTCTCCAACGATACCCTTAAGCTCTACCCTTCACTCATAAAGGAGTCTCATCACCCTTAATGCTTATTTTGTTTGAACGTGGATTGAACTTCAGTGTAATTCTAATCACCAGGTACTTCGTACTCAGAACAAAATGAATTCAGTTAACAAAGGAAGGTATAAAAAAAGTGAGTTATTCTTACTTAGTTGTAAATGTTAAGGATATTCTGATATCCACAAAAACGTATCCATTATTGTTATGATTGTATTATATTGATGTAGTAGGCTATTTTTAATATTTTTCTGCAGTAGGCTTTCTTTCTTTTTAAAGAATCAGCTCTGCTAAGGTGTAATGGACATGTCATAAAATCCACCTGTTCTCATCATAAACCTTAAGGAATATGAGAAAGGTAAATTGACATTCTTCTCACTGGTCTGACGTGCACATGTGTTTAAAATTTTTATGCAAGCTGCTGAAGTGCTGTCTAGAAATAGTGCGCTAAGAAATACTTCTTTCTGATAACTGTTTCTCAAAACAAATTAAAAAATCAGTTGTTGAGGCAATTTTGAAAGGGTCTTCAAAATGATTCTACAAAGCCCGCCTCACCTGGCCCCTGACAACTTTTCCAGAGCAGTGATGTGCCCCCTTTATACTCGACTTCAGACACACTGGGAGATACACATTTGATCAAGGAGGCAAAGCCTTGTCCCACTCGGGGTTGCCTTCCTGGCACGTTGACCCATACTTTCTTGTGCTGCCCTGTCCCAGCAAAAACCATCCTTGCATCATCTGAGCAACAACTACATTTCAAATCGCTTCACACACTCTATCTGTGCACCATGTTGGTCTCCTTCCAGGAGTTTGTACAACTTAGGACATTATTGGTTTATTTGCTTTTACTGCAAGGACAGGGAAATTATACATCTGTAGCAGATTTCCTGAAAATTTATTTTAAAAAAATTAAAGGATAAGTGAGAGAATGGAAGATCCTCGCTCGTGTGTTTCTTGTAGGTATGCAATCGGTGCAGAAATATTTTAAAATTAATTTAAATAAAATCATGTTGTTGATTGTTCTTATTTAACTATTTGATCATTGGCGTCTCAAATCCCTAAGTGCCAAATACGAGGAAGGCTGGTGGATGACCAAAGAAGACTGTTCCTTTCTAAGCCAATTTTCTTCACCTCTTGTTTTCAAATGATGCCAAGCTGCCCTTAGGGACCTGCCCTAAGACACCACCGAAATTGTCTCGCTGACAACTATTCCACATTCCTAACACTGCCGGACCTTCTCTGTTCCTCAGTATCAGTTGACACACTGGGATGGGCCTGGACATCATCTTTTCTTTTTTTTTGCAGTTTTTGGCCGGGGCCGCCACCTCTGGTATACGGGGCAGGCGACCTACTCTGTGAGCCACGGGTGCCACCCAACACTTCATCCTTTCTTTCCTTCTCTCTTCTTACCACCTCTCTAATTGCTTCTTTCTTCATTTCTTCCTCTCCCTGACCTCCAAACATGGCAGCGTCCCAAGAATTTGTCAACCTTCTTCTCCAGCTGTCTAGCCAGAAAGGTTTCCAGTCTGTATACCTAAATGTTATTGACTCTCACGCGTTTATGTCCTGCCCAAGTCACTCCACTGAACTCCAGATCCAACAAGCTTTCCCATGGCTTATTTTATTCCAATCACTGACCGGGAGTTTCTGATTCTAGGCCCTGCCCCACCCCACATCGCAGGCACACGCAAAGTTCTTTCCTTCCCAGACGCTCTCATCTTACTAAATAAAACTTCCATCCACACACCATTTTCAGGCTTCTGGACGTTGACTACCCAAGAATATAACAAACTGGGCAACGTGCAGCCGTGGTCACCGTGAGGAATGAGGCTGCTGTGCTGACACACACAGGTGGCACCTGACCGGTCTGTGAGAATCAGGTCCACTGAAGGAGGTGGTCAGAGTAGGGAGGGGGTGCACCAAGGAGGTTCTACGGTGCTTCAAGGCTGAAAATAAATTTCAGGTATTTAATTCACCTAATCTATAGTATTTTGTTATGGCAATCCAAGCAAACACACTGTACAATTTTATTTGATCTTAGGTTAGCCGTGTAAATAGATACTACTATTGGCCTCGCAAAGATACGTGGTAAATTACAGATCAAACGGATTCAGAATCTGTTGGTTCCTTCCTTTCTCTCATCCACCTCTTAACAATCCACCTTCCATATCTGCCAATGCATATTTAAAACTCATCTGCTTCTTTTCATCTCTACTTCTATCCTCTAGTTGAAACCATGTCTTACCTGTATTATGGAAATAATTTAAATCTCAGCGCTTTCCTTATTTCCCACCTACCATGCATTTTTTCACAGAGAAATCGGAGGAATCTCTCTTTAAAAAAAATGCAATATAGATAATGCTATTCTCCTGCTAAGGGGTATAAATAACCTTAATTCTTTGGAAAATGTGCATGCTCCAAACAGGAAAAAGGTAGGTGCAATAGACATTTCCACTAAAGGAGGTGAGGGAATGAAGAGCATGTAACAGTTACCAGCCAATAAAACTCTAAAATCGAGGTGATCCCATGTTGCCAGGGGTCCTTGCTCAGCAGCCAGTTCCTTGATTGGGACGCGTTTCTGCTCCCTAGATGAAGTTCACTGACGTCCTGTTTTATTTTTCCCTTGAAGAGTCACCCTTTCCCAAACCCTCATACATCATTCTTGGTACCTGTCGTGGCACTTAAAATATTTTGTCCTGAACTATATTTACATGTAAACTTGCCTGTGAGCAGGGAATATAATTCATTCCTATATTCCCTACCTAGCAAGAGTTTACTAATGGCGATACCCCATATCTATTTGCTAAATTATTGTTTTTGCAAAAAAGTCCATATATATCAAAAAGAGCTCTACATATCTTAGAAGACCCATCCCAGGCCATCAGACAGCACTTAGAAGAGGAGAAAAAAAAAAAAAACATCAGTTTTAAGTTGACATGAATATATTAATAAAAAAAAACTCTATACACAAAATTCTTAGAATGTTGTCTGATGGCCGTCCTGACTGTTTCAATTCAATACCAAAAAGGAGCTCTCTGAGGAACAGGTATTGGTTTTCCAATTAAGGTCAAAACCTTGCTTTTTGGCTGTTGGCTAACCTACAGACATGTACACATACACAACCTGATGTTGAGATTATAGAGGTCATATACAATAGACCCCTGAAATCCTCCCATATTTGCTGTGAAGCGTTCTCCTTACACTCCTAGATGTCTATCAAATACTAGCAATTATGAGACCTGTAGTAGTAATGTCAATACCTGAGTAGATGTCCCATATTTTATGAATCAAATGTTAGTGTCCTCGCTCCCCATTCCTCTATTGCAGCCCTAATGCCCAATATGATGGGATTTGAAGATGAGGTTTTTAGAAAATACTTAGAGTTAAATGAGGTCATGAAGGCAAGACCCTCAAAATATGAGTGCTATTAGAAGGGACCCCAGAGCAAGGCAAGAAAAGACCCTTCACTGAATATCAGCCATGCTGGTCCCCTGATCTCAGAATTGTGAGAAAATAATTTCAGTTATTTAATTCACCTAGTCTATAATATTTTATTATGGCAATCCAAACAAATATACTATACAATTTTATTTGATCTTAGCCGTGTGAATAGATACTACTATTGGCCTTGCAGAGATATATGGTAAATTACAGATCAAATGGATTCAGAATCTATCCAAGTTTATCCTGAATCGAGGGGTCTCAACCTCAGTATCATTGGCAGAGGAAGGATACCTCTTTGTTGGGGGTCGGTGGGGAGTGTCCTGTGCTTCCTAGACTACTTAACAGCCTCCTGGCCTCCACACACTAGATCCCAGTTGCACCCCCAGTCCTCAGTTGTGACAACCAAAAATGTCTCAAGCATCGTCACAATCTCCCTGTGTGGGCAATAGAGGCTGGGTTGAGAGCCATCAATATAGACTCTTTCCTGGTACCACTCATTTGGCATAATTTCTATCTTCTTGGTCTAATTCAATAACGAGATTGTTTAAACTTTGTGACCAGAGGAAAAAAGAAAAGTAAATAAATGAAATGACTGAACTATCTGACAGTTTTGAGCAGTCACCATGTCAATGGAAGGGGCAATTTCGGAACAATACCCTTTATAATTCAATTTCTTTCAGTCTGATCCAGCAAATCCAGGGGTAGCCCTAGGGCCCTGTCTTTGTGAGTGGCACACTTCCAAACTCAAAGAAATCCATATGTCACTGTTAGGCCGCGCCTCCTCACCAGTGCCCTTAAGCAGTGTAAAATTCAGATCAGTGGCATTTCATGACAGTTCCTAAAATGTCTTATTTCATATATTTTAAAAAATAATTCAGTCGCAGTAGAATCCAAGTTAGCAAATAATTACATAGAAACTGTTGCTACTTCTTAAAACTATGACAATTTGCATTAGGTGCATTATTTTTGGCTATTTAAAAAATATTAATACATAGGGTTATAGATATTTTCGTCAAGTTTACATTCAGGAAAAGTCAAATATAAAGTCAAATTTGCCATTGAACACTACAGATTCTTCTGTGTCAAATGCTTACTTTTGTTTGGGGGGGGCAGGGGTAGGCAGATTCTCCATTGCCCAGGCTGGAGTGCTTGCTGGGGTATCAGCCTAGCTCAGAGCAACCTCAAATTCCTAGCCTCAAGTGATCCTCCTGCCTCAGTCGTCTGACTAACTGGGACTACAGGCACCTGCCACAACACCCAGCTAATTTTTCTACTTTTTGTAGAGACAGAGTCCGGCTCTTGCTCAGACTGGTCTCAAACTCCTGCCTCAGCCTCCCGGAGTACAGGGATTACAGACCTGAGCCACTGTGTCCAGCCTGAAATGCTTATTTCCTTGATGTGGACAATATTTTACTTGAGATTTGATCAGATTAGATAAAACTAAGGCTTCAACAGAGCCATCTATTTTTGGTCATATGTTATTAACACATTATTAGTGATTCTGTCACTGGGAACTCAGTGAAGCCTTGGAAAAGTAAAAGACTGAGAGATTCACATAAAACTGAGAAACTCCAGTTTCATATCACACGGTTTCCAACACACAACTAGAAGAGCAATTTCTGAATTTAAGAGCAGTGCCAAGATTCCGAAAGTGTTTCATCTTGCTCTTCAAGTCTGCGTGCTGGTCGGTTGCAGAGTTATTAGAATTTACTCCCCTGAAGGACAGTACTCTAATTGCCAGACAATAACACCCAATTTTGTTCTCAGTGGCCACAGAGGGACCATAAGGGGCAAACTCTGGATCAGATATAGAGATAAAAGCTTACATTTCCCCAAACATTTTATAATTGGCAATGGTAAATCTACTTTTTTTTTCTATTTTTTTAATTGTTTGGGATTCATTGAGGGTACAAAAACTCAGGTTACACTAATTGCATCTGTTAGACAAAGTCCCTCTTGCAATTGTGTCCCCAGCCAAGAAATATTCCATACACTGTGACCCCCAATCCCTCTCCCCTCTCCCCTCTCCCCAATCCCTCAATTCCCCTACCGTCCACCTTGTATTACATCATCTACTGCCTTCATATTAGAATTGAGGACACTGGATTTTTGCTTCTCCATTTTTGTGATGCTTTACCATGCAGAATGTGCTCCAACTCAATCCAGGTAAATACAAAAGATGTAAAGTGTCCATCTTTTCTAATGGCTGAATAGTATTTCACGGTGTGCATGTATCACAGCTTGTCAATCCATTCCTGGCAAACCTAATTTTAAGTCACACATTGACAATGGTCCTCCTGAAAATACAGGACTTCTAAGGGGTATGGACTTTGTTAAGCTCTTTATAACCTTTAGAAGGTGACTATTTCCCCCTCCTTAAAAAAAAAGGGAAAAGCAATTAATACGTCTTTAGAAAGAAACTGCAAAATAAGCTAAAACTTAAAACTCCCCGGTCATACGCCATCTGCAATTTCTCTTCTGGGGGAAACTGTAATTAAATTTTGGTTTTTATCATGCTGAAAAAAAAATAAAACAGCATATTTGTCTATACAGTTGTCCTTTAGGATCTGATGGAAATTGGTTCTGAGGGGCCCCCGTGGATACCAAACTCTAAGGATGCTCAAGTCCCTGGTATAAAATGGGATCATTTTTGCATATACTTTAAATCATCTTTGATTACTCACAATGCCAAATACAACATAAATAGTTGTTCTATTTTTTTATTTGCATTATTATTGCATTGTTATTGTAGCCTCATTATTTTATTTTGTGGAATATTACTGATATGCAGTTGGTGAATTTATGGGGGCTGGACCTGTGAATATGGAGAGCTGACTCTGTGCGTGTGTGTGTGTGTGTGTGTGTGTACACAACCCAGGGATTTTACTATCCTACTGCTACTCATCTTCATGTTTTCATGCAACTATACAACATAGCAATAGTAGTACAGTGCTATCTCATTTCTTGATTGAATGGTAACTGGGAATTGGTTCTATAATTACAGAGGCCAGGAAGTCCTGTGATCTGCTGCCTGCAGGCTGGACAATCAGGAAAGTCAGGAAAGGTGTGTAATCCAGTCTGAGGCCAAAGGCATGAGAACAGGGTGGGGGAGATGACGGTGTGAGTCCTGATCTGAGTCTGAAGGTCCAACAGTCAGGGGCCCTCATGTCTTAGGGCAGAAGCAAATGGGTGTCCAGCTCAAACAAACATAGCAAAATGTCTCCTCTTCTGCCTTTTTGCTCTATTCAAGCCTTCAACAGAGTAGATGGTGCCAGCTATCTTCCTCACCATAGCTTCCAAGGCTAATCTTTCCAGAAACACCCTCATGGACACACCAAGAAATAATGTTTTACCACCTAGTTGGGCATCCCTTGGCCAGTCAAGTTGAAACCTAAAATTAGCCATCTCAAATAGGGATGCCATAAGTTTTGAAACTATTTTCCTTTTGAGAGACAGGTAGTTTATAAACCTATGGCCTCTACCTGCAGAGATACCCAGACGTGAGCACTTCTACCCACCTCCCCCCGCCCTGCCTTTGCTATTATTTCCCCGTTGGTTGTCCCCAGTGGCCACCTCACTGGTCTGCCAGTTTGAGTCCCTACCATCTATTACCTGCTTAGCAGCCAGAGTGACCCAATTAAGGCTTAGGTCAGATCATGTCTCTGCTCTGTGCAAAGCCTTCCTGTCTTTTCCCACTTCGCTCCAGCTAACACCCAAGATCATCACAGTGGCCAAACCACCCCTGCACTTCCTGTTCACGTCTCTGACCTCACCTGACTCCTTCCTTTCCCCTGGTTTATTCCAGCCCTTCAGGCCTCCCTGCTATTCCTTCAGTAGCAATAGGCCACTGCCCTGCCTCAGGGCCTTTGTTTTGGCTCTTTTCTTTACCTGTTCACTGTTCCCTCAGATGTCCATGTGGGTCCTTCTTGTATCTCCTTCTGGTCTTTACTCAAATGTTAATTTTCAGTAAGGACTTTCCTGACAACCGTATTTAAAGTCACTGTCTACTCTCTGCAAATCCCCCCAATTCTTCCTCGTGATTTCATATGCTCTTTTAATTCTTTACCCTGTTTACTCTCTCTCAATAAGAACAAAATCCCTGTATAGCAAAGAAAAAGGAATTTAAATGTTTATTTGTAGCTGATTCTCAAGGCTTTGAGCATACTAATACATACAGATAAAATGGTGATATGGACATCCTGAACATTATCTTATTAGACCCAATTTTTTTAAAAAGTAGAACGGATTCTCAGAAAAGGAATTATCAGTGCAAAGTGTAAATAGTTAGAAGTTTATAGACTATTAAGACTACAAATGGGCTCAGCGCCTGTGGCTCAAGGGGCTAAGGCGCCAGCCACATACACCTAAGGTGGCGGGTTCGAATTCAGCCCGGGCCCACCAAACAACAATGATGGCTGCAACCAAAAAATAGCCAGGCATTGTGGTAGGCACCTGTAGTCCCAGCTACTTGGGAGACTGAGGCAAGAGACTCACTTGAGCCCAGGAGTTGGAGGTTGCTGTGAGCTGTGATGCCATGGCACTCTACCCAGGGTGACAGCTTGAGGCTCTGTCTCAAAAAAAAAAAAAAAAAAAAGACTACAAATGGTCAATGCCAGAGATATCTGAAGTTCTTAAAAACAGAAGGAACATGAGAAATTTCCTTTGAGGTAGAAAATTTAAAGAACAGTTGTTGATAAGGGGCCCAAACTGTCCTCAGGTTCAGCAAGGGCATCAGATGATGCAGTGGGGTTCTTACCATGGTTGTAGCACTGACAAATGTAACAATCCAACTCATCTCTGGTATTATTTCCTTCAATTTACTCATGAGCGGACTGAGCCAAAAAAACAAGCCTGAAAAAAATCAAATGGTTAAAAAAAGGAAAAAAAGCATAAGCATTGAAGGGAACAGAGGTCTGCATGGTCCTGAATCTAATGCTGTCACACCCCAGCGGTGCTGTAATTTTTGACTGTTAAACATTTGCAGAGGTTCCAACGGAAAGTCTTCGTGGGCGTGGGTCTGAGTGCCATGCTCATCAGCTCCTGTTTACATCTCCGTGCTGTCAAGTTGAGAAAAACATTCAACCCATCAAACCATTCATTTCAATCCAAACTCAGTGTCACACACAGGGCTCTGCAATTAAATATAATTAGGAGGAACTCAAGTCCAAGCCATTCTCGCAATTCCAATGTCAGGCTCATCAAATGTCATTGCATTTGTCAGTGTAATTACATGATGAAAGTTGTTTCAGGTCTGTGACCAAAGCACACCCACACTGGCAGACACACACACACCCTGCAGACATACACTGTGTGTTCTTTCTAAATTTGTTAGGCAGTCTACAGACTTGGCTCTCTCTCCAGAGCCCTTCTAGTAAGTACTCAAAGGAAGCTACTATAATAACATCTTCTGCAGGAGTTAGTACTGTTTGCTATTGCTCTGTTGGAAGTTTTCCAAAGTTATACATGTCATTTATATTATTTGGATATTTTAATGTACAGACTGGAGACCCCAAAACTCAAGTTGACCCTATGACCAGAAACATCCCTGTGAAACATCCTTGCAGGTGTGGACATTTATAAACAAGAAAAAAAATCATCTTAAAATGTAGATTACCAAAGACACAATATAGAAGATGTCTCTCCATCCAACAACGAAGAGGTAAGTACACCACCTGAAAATATGTCATATTATCATAAGAATTATTTTGAGCAGAAAGCCCAAAATATTGGACAACAACAGGTACATAAAAGAAGTTCTGTACCCTCCCTGTATTTGCCTAAAAGCAGGGCACAAATTTCTCTTTGTGAAAGTGTCACCTGCCCCCCTCTCATATCAGTAAGGGCACAACAACTTTCATCATCAGAGAAAACTCTAGACCAGCAGTTCTCAACCTGTAGGTTGCGACCCCTTGGTAACAATGAAAATACATCCTGCATATCAGATATTTATATTATGATTCATAAGAGAAGCAAACTTACAGTTATGAAGTAGCAACGAAAATAAATTTATGGTTGGGGGTCACCACAACATGAGGAACTGTATTAAAGGGTCACCGCATTAGGAAGGTTGAGATACTGCCTAGATGCTTATCATCAATCCAAAGATAGCACCCAGAGAAATCTGCAGTACAAATCTTACCCAAACCACCTGTATTTCTTATTACTTTTCCCATAAATTTACCTTTCCATGATTTTTCATTCCTAGAAGGTCCTTCTTTGTCTATTTCTCTACAATTTTATCACTCTTTGTTAAAATGGTATATAATCCTCCAGGTCTGACTGCTTCTTTGAGGTTTTTTATTTGATTTCTGTGACCTCCCCCCCATGCATATGAAAAACCTTTTCTCCTGTCACTCTGTCTTGTTTAATTTCTCAGGTCTCAGCCACAGAGTATAAGAGGGTAGAGGAAGAGTTGTAACGTTTTCTTTCCTCCTCTGGAACAGATATTTACTATGCCCTGATCTATATGCCAGTCACCTTTCAAGGCATAAGGCTTACCAAGTGGATTTTGGAAAATCAGGTCAACTTGGCTACTCACTACCTGTGGGAACTTAGGCAACTTGCTTGATCAGCTTGATCACTTCCTCACAAAGTTTTCTTGTCTCTTAATGTTCCCATCTTTAACTATTTCTTTGCGCAAGTGTGTGTGAGGAATAATTATTCTAATTGTTATTAACACACATTTCCCAGAAGCACATACACTGGTCACTGTGTTGAGAGGCTTTGGAGGCTTCATCTTTTTAATTCTCACAACATTCTTGTGAAATAGATAACTCTTATGTTTCCATGTTACAGGTTAAAAAGTAAGATGTAGAAAACAATAGGTAATTTGCCCAGACTCAAACAGCTAGGAGGTAATAGACATAGAAAGGAAACTCCAGACTCCAAATTTACCCTCATCTTTTTCTACTCTCCTGATTTCCACGGTGACTGTGCTTAATAAATTAATAAAGCTCTTGTCATAACTATTATTATTATTCTTTAGACTTCACTTTCTCTGCCTACCTTGCAGGGAGGTAGGGGGTTAGTTTTATGAATTTAATAGAAAAATTCTCATAAATGCACGGGGTCCTTCCAATTTTTAGTGTAATCTGGGTTAATGAGGGTCTTTGTCACTACTCTGTGCATTTGAGTTTTTGAAAACAACTCATTAAATACATTCCTAACCAGGATTTTTGCCTGGGGCATTTTCATCAGCCTGCAATTCTCTGCCCTGAGCCTGCAGCCCAGCCAAGCATTCCAGGAAAAGTATCAGGTTCCAGGCTCTTGAAAATGATGCTGTTACCAAATTCTGATGCCCCCAAACAGCCACTTGAGTTAACCCTTTTTCAAACACTACACATAATCTTATGAATAATTTATCCTCAGGATTTGTTGACTCTGACAGAATCTGAAATAAATTACACAGTTTAAAACCAATAATCCAGCGCATGGTTTCACAATTGGACATGATGGACCACCCTTGGTTGGGATGGGCTGTCCTGTAGATTGTAGGAAATGCAGACCATCCCTGGCCCCTACCAACTGGAGGCCAGTAGCACCCACTCCTCTCTAGATGTGATGAACAAAAATGTCCCCAGACACTGCCAACTAATCCCTCGGAAAACATAATTGCCCGCAATTAGACTCACTGGTTCAAAACAACATCTCGAAATAATTATTTGCAAGGTTTCTATGAGATTTGTGATCCTTTGCCCTGATGTTTTCATGTCTTTTTCATGGGGGTTGGGGGTGGGAGACGGTGATGTATCAACAATGTAATTGTGCTACATTTTTATTTTGGACCGAATGCCTACATTTATAAATTTTTATATAAAATTTACACTGCAAATCATCCCATCATGTATTACCCTACCTGAGATTTATTCATGAAATCAGTTAGATATGATTTATAATCATAATCCTAGTATTTATTGAATTTTTGTTATATTAGGTCCTAGGCAAAGGTGTTTAACATACATTGTCTTAATTTATTCTTAGATTAAGCCTGTGCAGCTATTATTGTCTTCACTGTAGAGATGAAGAGAGAAGTGGGGGGCTTAGACAAGTTCAGTAAATTGCACAAAGCCACATAAATGGTAAAGGGCCAAGGTGAGGCTTAACCCTCAAGGCTGTAACTCCAGGGCCAATATTAACTACTAAGCTAGACTCATTAGTCATGGCGTAGCATAGCTGTGACAAGTGACTTCAAAGATCACTAAGTGGTCATGGCTGAAGCAGCCTGTTTGAAGAAATCTGTTTATTTCTTAAATAAACAGTTACTAAGCACTTAATGTGCCAACAGTTCTCCTAGACACTGGACATACCCAGGTGGACGGTGCAGACAGGAGCTCACGCCATGCAGAATCTAACCAGTTTCATCACCACCCACAGTGTCTGCCTTGGACCCCAGCTCTGATTCCATTTTGCAAAACTCCAACTATTACCAGGAGGCCAAAGACACAACTATATCCCATTTCAGTGCTGCAAATGTGCATATTAGCATTTGGCATGAGAATACCAGAGGCTAACGGAAACCTTGATCGAGCAGGCATCATGCAACCCTCAGAAAACAGTCCTCTTTGATCTGAAATGCAAGTTTCAAACAACTAGTCTGATGAGACTCCCCAAGTTCTTTTTCTTTCTGCTGAATCTCCAACTTCAAGATTGGTGGAAAACATCACCACACTTCTAAATGATGATGGGTGTACAGAACGTTTTTTGTGGGTTTTTTCCTCCACCTGAGCACAGAAGTCTGGAGCGAACTAGAACATTTTATACACCAAGAATAGGACCTCATTCTTCCTCAGGCAAGACTTCTTTGACGTCAATAGTAGGCTGGGGACAAAGGATTCAACTGTGGATAGCAAATTTCAAGTAATTACCTAGCCAATGGCATAGAATGTGATTGACTGAGTCCTTGTACTTGGAATGCAGATGATTAAATGAGTTTTAATTTGCACGTTCAGTGGCAAGACTGCCGAGGAATAACAAATAGAAAAAAAGGAAAAGAAAAAGAGAGAGTGCCAAGGAGGGAGGAAGGGAGAGGGGGTAAGGGAGGGAGAGGGAAAAAGCAAAGAGAGAGAGAGTTCTCCTTTCCGGTTCCTTGGGAATACTGTTAACAGATTGCTAGCATACAAAGAAAAAGTCAGCTAGATGGCTTTAAAAAGCTTTGTCAACAGATTCAAACCTGTTTAGGGACTCAGGGGTGGTGAAAGGGGGAAAATGATGCCCTAGCCATATCTGGAGAAAATGTGTATTTGCATATTTATTGCCGCAGGAATTCAAATTTCTTTTTATGGTATTTCCTAGCATTTACAGATGGAGCAGAAGTGTGAGCAGTGGGGAGGCAATTTGTTTCCTCCTCATACACTGCAACTTAATTCAGGGGGGAAAAAAATCCAGCTTTCAAGAGCAATTAGATTAAATTCACAATGGCTGCTCTGGGCAAGTTCGATTATCTGCTGTGATCATTTCTTGTGCTACTTGGCAAGTAGATGGTGAAAACCAGCAACATCATCACTTTTTCCCGGTGTTTTCTGAATAACCCACCCCCACGACAATGTGTTTACTGGTGAAATAAGTTAGAAACTGCTCTGTTCGCCTCTGGAAAGTCACAGTGCATGCTTCCTTCTGAAAGGCCCTGAAAAGTCCTGTAATCAAGACAGAAGCTTGAACTTGGTCCATCAGGATTTTCCCAACACTGTGTAAACATAAGACCTTTTTCTTATGGCGCATTTGGTTACATCGGATGACAAAGGGTTGCTCTAGAAACATTTTAGGAAATTGAGGGTGGTGTGGCTTGTTGCATGATAGTTCTTGATCACAACTTTTGTATTTGCATGAATTAAATAGTTAGATCTAGACAGAATAAACAAAGTCATCATTAACTTGTCTCGAATGTGTTACACAGCATTTTGCTCTCACAAATGGAAATGAGTCAGATTCGTGTGCAGATGTCCATTGTCAAATCACCATAGTTTAGTTTCATTTACTGAGGACTCACTCTACCGTCACTAAGTGGAAATTGACATAAGTGTTTCAAGTCATCCTAATGGTACAGTAAGAAGTAGGTGTCTTTAGCTCCGCCTTCTACATGCAAAGACTTAAGGTTCCGAGAATTAATTTAATTTGCATGCAACCACAGAGCTAAGATGTGGTAAAACCCACAGCCGAACTCAGGTTCAGTTTAAGTCCTAGGCTCTTACAACCTCACCTTCTTTTCTCCTATTAGTACAGGCAGTCAGAGAGGAAGTGAAAATGTATTGGTTGAACGCTTACCCTGTGTCCTCTACCAGAAGGTTTACCCATACCAGGTCCCAGTTGATACACATTTCTCACCTGGGATCATGACTCGTGCTACAGTGAGGATATACAACTTTGCCGGATTCCAGGAGCTCACATTTCACTACATTAGAAAATTTCAACCAAAGTAGCTCTTAAGGAATATGTTTAAAATCCAGACCACAACTTCACCATTTTAATGAGGTATAAATAGAAGAGTAAATTTATGACCTTACCCCAAAGCAATATAATAATATATTGCTGTTCATAAAAATCTAGCGTTTGGGTCAGAACTATGGGTACCGTTGATAATTCTAAACTTAAAGAAATTTATTTTGAATATGTGTGTTATAAAGATGCTACTTTCCCCTTTCACGTCACTTGTTCTTTATCAGGCCGTTGGAGGAGGTCATCTTATCTTGATTTAGAAATAATCTCACGTTGCTGTATAATTTTGTGCTTTTTATCTTAGGTATCCCTTGGTGGAGAGTATATTATTTGTTCTTACGACTCATGCATTTTGTTCATCAACTCAACTAACCTTTATTGAACTGGTCAAAGCTAGTCACAGTCAACCTGGCGACCTCTTCTTTTTATTATCTATTGTCATGCCTGTAGTAATCTCCTCCAGTTTCATAGCTTTAATTACCACGTATCATAGGATATTTAGCTTTAAATATCATATAGATTAAGGAGTCTCGAGTTTGTATCTCTAGTCCAAGCTTCTCTCTCAAATCCTGGTCTTAGCCAAAAATCCAGCGGCCTACTTTGCAACTCCATTTGGATGACTAATGGGCATCTCAAACTCAATACGTCCAAAATGGAAACCAAACCACATCTCCCTGTAGTCACTTCAGTTAGGAAACGGCAGCTTCAACCCTGCAGTTCACCGAAACCCTTAGAGCCATCCCTAACTCCTCACTTTCTGTCACAATCCACAAGTAAGCTACAGGAAATCTTGCTACTCTAGAGTCAAACACATCTAGAAAACATACTTACCAAAAAACATGCCAAGAGTCTGACCTCTTCTCACTCTCCCCAGTGCCCAGCTCTGGTCTCAGCCCCCTCATTTCCCCAGCACTATTTTCTCACTGGTCTTTCTGCGTCTGCCTTTGCCTACTAATGATCTTCCAGAAGGTCCCCTTTAAATCATAAGTCATGTCACTTGTCTATTTTAAATGCTTTGAGGCACCCACTGCAGTCAAGTCAAATCCAAGACCCCAACAACAGCTTTGGTGCCCTAAATGATCCAGTACCACCAACCCTTTCTCTCTCTAAACTCCTCTCCTTGAACACTTAGGGGAATAAAAACAGACCTGCTGTTCAATCCTGCAATTCCTCTACTAGGTATATACCTGGATGACCAAAAATTATCTTACAACAAAGACATCTGTGCCAGAATGTATACTGCAGCCCAGTTCATAACTGCCAAGTCAGGGAAACAGCCCAAGTACCCACTGACCCATGAATGGATTCACAAATTGTGGTATATATACACCAGGGAATACTATGCAGCCATAAAAAGATGGAGACTTCACATCTTTTATGTTTACCTGGATGGAACTGGAACATATTCTTCTTAGTAAAGTATCTCAAGAATAGAAGAAAAAGTATCCAATGTACTCAATACTATTATGAAACCAATGTATAATCACCTGTACTTTCATACGAATGATAAAGCACAGCTATAGTCCAGAAAGAAGGAGGGAAGAGGGGGGAGAGGGGAAGGGAGTGGGGAGGCTGAGAAGAAGGAGGGTATTGGGGGGACCTCACCCAAACTGCACGACGCAAGGGCACAAATCGAAACTGCTAAGAGCAGAGTATAAATGTCTTAACACAACAAGTAAGTAAGTGAGGTGAAGGTTATGTTAAACAGTTTGATGTAAGCATTCCAAATTGTATATAAAATCAGCACATTGTATATAAAGCATTGTAAGCATTTAATTGTATATAAAATCAGCACCCATCAATGCATTAATGTACCTAGTCTGCATGCTTGCAGAATAGCCAATGTGTCTGCAGAGGCCTGAGCAAGCCGGGAGGAGAAGGAGAGGAGTTTATTTATTTTTTTATTAAATCATAACTAGGTACATGCACTAGCCCTTTCTCCTCCAGGGAATTCTCTTCTTCCAGAGAAGCGTGTCTGGTGTTCACCTTCCTCAAGTCATTGCCCAAATATCCCCTTCTCAGTAGAGACCTCCTTGATACCATGTAAATTTATTTACATTTTAAAAAAAAATAGTCACTGACATGGAAAACTATTGTTGATGGAATAAGAATGTTACAATGTCGTATATTCATCAAGGCTTCTCTTTGTTTAAAATGCATGTATATGTATACATCATGTAAAAGAAAAGACAGCCGTAGAATACACATCCAAGTCATCAGGATTATTTCTGGGAGACCCCCCCACACACAACTCAGCACTCTTGATGGCTTTTAACCCATTTCACTTTTCTTTATCTTGGTGCGTTTTTCACTTTTGAACGTAAGGTTTTAATAACACTAACATACTAATTTACTTGTACATCATATCGGGTTTTGCCTGACTTATCTTATTTCAATGTAAATTCTATCAGGAAATGCACTTCTTTTTCTATTTTTGGTCAAAATAAAAAGGGCCTGGCATGTAGTAGCTATCGGCTGTTTTTTGAGTGAATGAGTGAAAGATTTTGAAATGAAAGACCAAGAATCTGCCCTCAAAGAATTTGCAATCTAATGCATTTACCTCTCTAGAAATTGTTCCTCTTATAAAATTACTCTTTGCTAGTAATAAATTTCCATTCCTATCTAAGGCCGACTGTGGGCCCTGCCCCTCATGAGAAAGGAACCGTTCAAGGTCATTTGAAGGAGAAAATGGAATATATTTATTTTTCATCGAAAGGACATTTGTGGGCTGTTCTCAGATCCTTTTTTGAAAACAGATGCCTAAGTCCCTGCTCCACTCACACTGATCTGTACAAGCAACTGATCTTAGCAGAGAGTAGATGATGACCTATCACGTTATCATGGCCACATTGCTACGTTGCTAACACGGAGAAAACGTGTTTGCATTTTACGACGCTGAATGCGCGCCCATTTCATGGCCTTACCATCTGTTTCCATCCGTGGGATATTTCACGTGACAAAATAACACTAAAATCACGTAAAAGAGTTTCTTTATTAGTTATAAACTTTTACAATTCAATTTAAAAAGTTTATAGTCCTTAACGCAGCGAGAACTGCCATTTTCCGAAGCACCACCCTGTCCTTTATCACGGGGATCTGACAGCAGCTCTGACCTTTCCTAACATCTTTACTGCAGGGAGAAGAGTTGAAAAGTAGATAATAAATGACCAAAGCTTTATTGGTACTATAATGTGTAAAAGTTAAGACAGGTTACAGTTATTAGACCCTGGCAAATGATGCCTTATTATACAATTAACTATTCCCGGTGTGGCAACCTCTTTTATGGACAAAACATCTTTTACGAGTTTTTAAAACTTGCAGAGCCAATAAAACAGTACAGGAACAAGCTGGGTAGCCGTCTGCTCGAAACACCATCATCAGAATTGTCAGCCCAATTCAAATGCTTGACCTATCAGGACCGCTGCTGGTCTCAGAGAAGGAAAGAGCCCAGATGGGTGTCTCAGCCCCTGGAGGGCCTCTGGGGTAGGGCTGCCTCTTGGGACACAGGAAAAAACCGTAAGATGTCAAATAAGCCTCCATTTTAGTGATAAGGAAAAAGGGAGCACTAGTCTAAGTATTCATCCCAGGGCAGATATCTTTATATGTTCAAAATCAAGAATCATAACAAATGGACAAAATAGAAAATCTCTCCTTAGCCTTCCTGGTTCACAGCAAATCCTGCTGGTACCACCATCCCTCAGCCTGCGAAGTTCAGGTTCGCCTTATCCATCCAGAAACTACCGTCCCGTGTAAGAGAGAAGGTAACATCAACCTTCCCCACTTCTCTCCGTGTCCTCAAATTCTAATATGTTCCCTTTTATTCCTGCAGCTTCTGAGATATACATTGGATGCGAGAAGTGTTTTGGGAAAGTTTAACCATTAAGTTACTAGATTTAACCATTTAATTACTATACCAGGTAACCAGTATTGAGATCAGGTGATGGAAAGTCCTCCCCGCTCCTGGCTCTCCTTTGTCAAAAGTGTTTTGGACATTTTTTGATTCTTCCAAATCAATTTTACCATTCGCATTTTAGGTGAACTGAAAACTCTTGCTCAGTGTGATTCCAGCTAAAAGGTCAATGGATAGATTCACTTGGGGGACAATTCATATTCTTACTATGGAGTTTTCTTCATCAAAAATGTGGTTTCTCTCCAATAAATTCAGGTTTATATATATATATATTATCTTATTACACCTAACAATTAAATCCCCTTATCCCAAATTAGCAGCAATATTATCAAGAAGCTCATAACGTACAATGCAATAATAAAGTCAATATAGCAGTTGTCAATTTTTGCTACACATTAATCTGACCCTGCCAATAAGTTTCAGGGGAAGAAGCAAAGTCTGAATTGTAATCATTTAACTTCCCTTTACACAAAAGTCTATTAAACAAGATAACTAGACTTCGGCAGTCAATATAAATAAATATAAAGGCAAACAAATACAGTGCTTGGCAACTGCTACATTAAAAGAAAAGAAAATGTATGGTCGAAGGCATGATGGCTTATTATTTTTATGTGAAGATGGGTCTCCATTCTACAAATGGCAAGGTTTTGTGTGTTAATGAAAGAAATCATTCTGGTTCATTTTCCGAGAAGATAACTATGATTAATCTTATTAGCTAGAAGGGTCATATGTAATTTTTTAAATAAGTATCCAGTTTATTTCTGGAAGCCGTAAATGTTTCACATCTGCTATAAAGAGAAATTTACATATAGCCTCTCCAGAAAAAGCTTATCAGAGCAAATCATCTCTAGACCAGAGCTCTAATTCCAGAATCTTACAGGAGTTGAGATTTATATCTTTGTGGGGCAATAAGCAATGGCGTTTTCATTTCGTTTCTTTATCAACCCTGTCTCATCAAAAGGAAGACAACATAAAATTCAATATTTGGGATGGTCCAAAGCTTTTTGGTAAATAAGAAATCTACGGCCTTAAGCTCACCCAACATAAAAAATAAATGAGATAAATCATTGTATGTATAAATTTACAATTATATTCATATATTATTTGTATTTTTTAAACTTACATAACATTGTAAAAATTAGTAACTCAAATACCCAGGGTTTTTTTAGTGTACACAAACCTACCATTATTTTTCTTTTATTCTTTTTTATTTCAGATTAATGTGAAGGTACAAGCATTTAGGTTACAATGTTTGGATTTGGTAGGTATGTTCCCGCTTGGAGTTGTGCCCCTCCCCCAGGAGCTGTGCCATAGACCCTCACATTGAGCCCATTAGGGGAGAGTTCACCAGTCTCCCGACCCTTCCCCCCCCACCTCCCTGCTCCCCCTCCCCCATCTTGATTAACATGAACATTTATTAGTTTGTCTACTGCCTTCATATTAGAATTTAATACATTGAATTCTTGCTTTTTCATTCTTGGGATACTTTAGTGAAGAGAATGTTCTCCAACTCCATCCAGGTGAATACAAAAGATGTAACACATCCGTTTACGTTTGAATAGCATTCCATGGTAGACATATACCACCGTGTATTAATCCATGCATGGGCTGATAGGCACTTTGGTTAATTCCAAATCTTGGCAACTGTAAATTGAGCTGTGACAAACATTTTTGTGCAAATGTCCTTTTTTTCTTCTAGGTAGATTCCTAGTGATGGGATTTCAGGACCAAATGGAAGGTCTACTTGGAGTTTTTTGAGGATTTTCCGTACTTTTTCCAAAGAGACTGTCAAATGCCCTGGTTTTAGAACATTCTTTATGCTTTTCTGAATTTCATGAAAACAATGCTAGCTTTTGTATTACAAATGATGAGTGACAAATGGATAGAAACATGCATATGGAGATCTAGAGACTGATGTTAGCTATGCTGACAAATATGAGGTGCCCCACACCTGTAATCCCAGCACTTGAGACGGGTGGATTGCTTGAGCTCCACGACTTCAACAGCAGCCTAAGCAAGAGTGAGACCTTGTCTCTGCCAAAAGTGGAAAAACCAGCCAGGCACTGTGGTAGGCACCTGTAGTGCCAGCTACTTGGGAGGCTGAGGCAAAAGGATTGCGCGAGTCCAGGAACATGAGGCTGCAGGAACATGAGGCTGCTGAGCTATGACGCCAGGGCACTCTAGCCAGGCAACAGAGTGAGACCCTGTCTCAAAAAACACATTGCTTCTATTTCTTTGAAGCACACTGACTGACCAGGGCAATGGAAAAAACAGGTCCTGCTGTCAGCACTAGTAGAAAGGAGTCAAGTACAAATGTGAGTATGGGACAGAAGACAAGTCTTTCAGAGAATCATTGCAAAAAGCATTCGAACTTTCCCCAGAACACAGAATGGACTTGTGGGTTGGAGCCAATGTCATCTTCATCTTAAGAAGCAGAGTAACTTCCACTGACTTCCAAGTTATATAAATTTGCATTTATATTTTTGGAATACATTAATCATTTGCCTCCTTCCATCCTAAATGATGCATGATGTAGCTAACAGGAAAGGATTTTCAAAGAGTTTTTTGGTTTTTTTCCCCATCCAGTTTGTTTACCCAAATCCTTGGGAAAGATACCTCATCCATCTCTCCCAGGAAAGGACTGAAAAAGGATCTGTTCACCCCATGAAAACAACAATCTTATTTGAAAATGGGACATTAATACTTAATTTTATACTTCCCAGGTCACTCTTTCATTGCTTTCTGGAATTATTTATATACATTTCTCTCCTGCATTATTTGGCCAACTCCTCAGATTACGACCGTCATGGGTTCATTTGCTCATCTACTCAGCATACTTCTTTGTGCATTGTAAGGGACCATGTTATGTTTTTTTGTTTGTTTGTTTGTTTTTTAATGAGACAGAGTCTCACTATGTCCCCCTGGGTAGAGTGCTGTGGCACCATAGCTCACAGCAACCTCAAACTCTTGGACTCAAGCAATTCTCTTGTCTCAGCTTCCCAAGTAGCTGGGACTACAGGTGCCCCCACCACCACAACACCTGGCTATTTTTTGGTTGCAGTTGCCATTGTTGTTTAGCTGGCCCGGGCTAGGTTTGAACCACCAGCCTCAGCGTATGTGGCTGGCGCTGTACTCACTGAGCTATGGGCACTGAGCCAATGAATAATTTTTTTAATGTGTCCCTAATTCATTTGGGTCTAACTAAACAAGTTCAGATCAGGCATTTTGTATTTAATCTAGCAATCCTTCCCACATTTCCATCAACTGGTGAATGAATAAACAAAATGTGCTCTATGGCTTGGCACCTGTGGCTCAAGCGGCTAAGGCGCCAGCCACATACACCTAAGGTGGCAGTTTCGAATCCCCAGCCCGGGCCCGCCAAACAACAATGATGGCTGCAACCAAAAAATGTCCAGGTGGTGTGACGGGCACCTGTAGTCCCAGCTACTTGGGAGGCTGAGGCAGGAGACTCGCTTGAGCCCAGGAGTTGGAGGTTGCTGTGAGCGTGATGCCATGGTACTCTACCCAGGGAGATGGCTTGAGGCTCCGTCTCAAAAAAAAAAAAAAAAATGTGCTCTATTTATACGATGGAATTCCCTCCAACCCTAAAAAAGAATTTTGGACTAATATAACACAGATGAACCCAAAACATTAAGCTAAGTAGTGGGACCCAGACACAGAAGACCATGTGTTGTAAGATTCTACTCATATGAAATGTCCAGAAAAGCACATTTGTAGAGGCAAAAAAAATACATTACTGGTTACTTAAGCCTCAGGATGGAAACTGGCATTAATGGTTTGGTTTTTTTTTTAATAGAGATGATAAAATGCCCTGGAACTAGATTATGGTGATGGCTATAAAACATGATAAGCTTACTGAAAATTATAGAATTATACACATCAATGGCTACAGATTATGATAAATTAGGGTAGGCATAGTGGCTCACACCTGTAACCCTAGCACCCTAGGAGGCCAAGGCAGGCAGATTGCTTGAGCTCAAGAGTTTGAGACCAGCCTAAGCAAGAGTAAGACCCCAACTCTACTAAAAATAAAAAACTGAGGCAAGAAGATCTCTTAAGCCCAAGAGTTTGAGGTTGCTGTGAGCTACAACACCATGGGACTCTACCAAGGATGACAAAGTGAAACTCTATCTCAAAAAAAAAAAAAAAAGATTACGATAAATTAGACCTCAATAAAAAATTTTTGACTGGGTACAGTGGCTCACACCTGTAATGCACTTTGGAAGGCTGAAGTGGGAACATTGCTTGAGCTCTGGAATTCAAGACCAACCTGGACAACATAGGAAAACCTGGTCTCTACAAAAAATAAAAAATTAGCCCAGCACAGTAAGGTATAACTGTAGTGCCAGCTACTTGGAAGGCTGAGGCCAGAGGATCATTGGCGCCCAAGAATTCAAGGCTGATCATGCCACTACACTCCAGTCTGGGTGACACAGAGCAAGAACTTTTCTCTTAAAAAAAGAAAGATTTAAATGCATTCTTATTGCATCAGTCAAATAGTATAGACATAAGAAAAAACATTAAACCTTTCTGTCTCCCTCCTCCTTAAATCCGATATTACTACTGTTTGGTGTCTGTCTTTTCATACACATTTTTAGCTCAAGCAAGAGCAAATGTACTTTATATGCACGTCCTATACACATCACTCTGCAACTTGCATTTTTTTATTTACTGTGCCATGGATGCATGTTTAGAATCTGCAGAGATCTGCGTCATTGTTTTAATTACTTGCATAATGTTCCACATAAGGAATTCTTACAATGCATTCAAACATCCTTTCCCTTATTGATGAAGATTAAGGTTTTCGATTTCCTCCCTTCCTCCCTTCTTTTTTTCCTTCCTTCTTTCTCTCCCACCCTCCCTCATTCCTTTGCTTCCTCTTTTTGTTTCTTCAAACTGTGTTTCAGAAATACATTTAAACATACACTAAAGGGAGTTACCTGAAATTAGCAAAAGGCTCCAAGATGAACGTAAAATGTTAAGATATCATAATATCATAAAAGGTCAAAACTTTTTCTTCACACCGATGGTATCTTCTTAATTTAGACTTCTGATCTAATGATGAAGAGGTTAAATTGTGCATGTCCTGTTGGGAACGTTTGTTCTTTATTTTAAACAGAAATGTGCATTTGTGGCCTAGATACCAGATGAGGTGGATTTCTGTAACATAATAGAAGCCGAGAACTAAGCCGAGCTTTAAGTTCTAAACCACAGCAGCCACGGGCTGAGGGATTAACACTCTTTCACCAGGAGCTAGATACAGAGACCAGTAGAAGATGGTTTTGTAAGTGTAGAGTTGTTTTATCATGCCTCGGGGCACATACCTACACAGAGGGAGAAAGCTACCAAATTAGAATGATGATGAAATTTATCATGAACTAGCCAATTTACATGCATCCATCAGGGGTGTCCAACCTTTTGTCTTCTCTGGGCCACATTGGAAGAAGTGGAGTTGTCTTGGGCCACGCATTAAATGCACAAACACTAAGGAAAGCTGATGAGCAAGAAGAAAAAAAGTCTGTGCATAATGTTTGTGTTATCTGACACCATAGATGAGCAAAATCATCCTCACATACCCACACATGGCCCACGGCCCATGGTTGGACACCCTTGATTGCTGCATCAGTTTTCCAGCTGAGGAAACTGATACTGGTGGTGCTTTGCTTAATGGGATCAGGTTTGGAACATGGGTTCCCAGTGTCTCACTTTTAATAACTACACACTGTTGCTCTATGGGAGAGATATCACAGATACATATTTCTAATAATCTGTATCATCCAAGGCTGTAGTGAGAACCTTGGGATACCAAGTTAAATGGAGCATCATTCCTGTCCTCGAGGAGCTCAGTCCAGTGAGAGAAACAGGCACACCGCCAGAAGACCACAGCCAGGCGGGTAAGGTGATGGTGGTTCTGAGCATTCAGAGGCAGGGTGCCCTCACCCGCATCATAAAAGGGTTCTAAAGACTTCTGAGGGACGTTTTTAAAGACCAAGCCATATGCAATGAGAGGAAGGAAGACAGCATTCCAAGCAGAGGAAGCCACAAGGGGAAAATGCTCAGAAGCCAAAAATGCCTTAAGAGGTTCAGGAACGAAAGCTTGACGATCTTCTGGAATGGAAGTAGGAGGCAAGAAGAGCCAGGAGATTAGTGAATGGTTTGAAATGCATTCAGCTGCAAGTAAGAAAACAGCTAACTAAATAAGGAGACTACCCAGTAATTTCATCAAACATCAAACAAGAGCTCTGGAGGTAGGGCAGTTGAAGGACTGGTTAGTCTGGGCTCCAGAACTGCCACTAGACTCTGTGCCCTGACACCTAGATCTCCACATGGCTGCTGCAGTCTCAGGAGTGTCCCCTTTCATTGCTATATCCAAGGGGAATTAGGGGAGCCTCCCTGAGTTTACCAAAAACACCCAAATGGATGAACGCTGGGTTCCTTTGTATAGAACTGGGTCACGTGCTACTTCCTAAACCCATCATCTACAAAGAGAAGTGAAGAGACCAGCACATCACAGTTGATTTGAACTCAGCAACATTCACTCTTTCCTCCAATGGGAATGGCTAGATGGTAGAGAGGACAATCAGGGGTCATCTTCCCCAGTTAGACAGTCACAAGTAGTTCTGTCACAATGGCATTGGGCACATGACCGAGGACTGAATAGAAAGTAGCTGGACATCACCGCATAGCTCAGTTGTTTCTGAATGTCAGTGACATTACCCCATCCTTGCAACTTCTTGCTATATTTGTGCACTGTTACCCTTCACAGTTTATCACCCTTATAACTTTTGCCGTATCTCTGAACTCTCTGTCATATTACTTACTTGATACGTCTTTGTAAATTATCGTGTTATACGCATACACGTTTGAAAAGAAAACTTTATATCATTCTCCAAATGGAAAGACAACTTCATCGACCCTAACTCAAAGTAAATATATACATATATATAATAAAAATAATGTGATTAAATCCTAGCTAAAAACGATTGGTTGATAATGACTCTGACTACCACTCCCACTTAGTGAAAAAGGAGAAAAGCAAGGCGTAGGAATCTTGAACGTCACAGCAGTACAAAGCTAAGACTTCCAATCCATCTCATAATATCACAATAACTCTACAAGAAAGTAAAATGGTTAATGCTGTGTCCACCTATACAACTTGCATATGTCCCACACTTTGAGAGGATGGGGTTATTGATTGGGTGTAAACAGTGAGGGATCTGGTCAGACTTAGGTCTTAGGTTTTTCCCTTGGCTGCAGGGGAGAGGATCGATTGCTGGGGGAGAAGACAGATTGAAAGGAGACCCATTAGAGGTTGTTGAAGTGGTCCCTGGAAGAATAGTACAAATGGGGCTTGTAGGGTAAAGGCTGGAAGCCAAGATGATCTTGCAAAAGCCTTTCTGTAATAATTTCTGGAGCCATTCTTTAAAACGACCACGATGCCGACAGCTTCCAGTCGCTCCAACTTTAGGAGACGACCCTGATCCATCCAGGTTCATTGTTCTGTCTTCTCTGTTTGAAATCAACACCATCAGCAGAATTTTGGTATGAAATAAATTTCTTTGAAGTACTCCTAATTAGTTACAATCTTGCAGAGAGTTTAACTTAGAAAGTATTTTAAAAATAACCATCTACCTCAAAAAACATTTCCTAAATGCAAGCTATTTCCAAAAGTACAATATCACACATGAAAAAGGGTTGTGTGACAATAACTTATTTGTACCAAGAACTCAATTACCATCCAATATAGGAGTATTTCTATGACTGGAATAACCGCAAAATACCTGAGTAAATAATCCTAAATAAATCTCAAGTTTAACCAAGTAACCAATCTCAAGAAAACTTAGTAAAGCCTGACCATCAACCTACCAAGCTGATCTATTACAGCTTTGGGTGCTTTATCTCTGCATACACCTATAAAACAATGGTTCCCACTCTGTCTCCAAGGCATGAAAAAATATTAATCACCACCGGAGAGGCCAGGACATAAACTCTGGAACATCTCCATTCCCTTTTTATGCTTTGATTGAAGTCCTCATCAGGAATAAAGCAGCTCTTTAGTTGCTGATTTGATCCTTTTAGGCAAATGGAAAATATGAGTGGTTTAATTCCACAGAAGCTTCTGCCATTTATTTATCTATTAATACAAAGCGGAGAATTTATTTGGCATCGCAAGCCCTGAACTTCTGGAGTCCTGACAAGTGCAGCCACCATCTTCTTGTGGTATATTTCGACCATTACGGTTTCCAAGTACTTTAGCTCAATGAGCTCAAAACAGAACTAATAATCACCCACACAATCCAGCTCTTTCATTCCCTGTTGACGTAACATCCAAGAGCGACAATCACGATAGGACGCGTTTATATGTTACAGGAACATGTAATTCTCTATGTGGGGCCAGATTCTGCGATAAATGCTTGACAGTTGCCACCTCATTTAAACAGAACAGACTTAATGGGAAACGTACCATGTTATAGAAAACTGACACATATAAAAACCTAAAAAAACTAACTTGCCCAACCAAGACCACACACATTGTAAGTAGTAAAGCATCTGACTCAAAGCTCCCATCTCTAGTGGAATTTGTCATATATTTTTAGCTTACATTTCTCTGTTGGAGGAACGTTCCCTGTCTTATGAGTCAGAGCTTTCTTCTCATTATGGATACTGAAAATGTCAAATACTTAACTTTCCCAGAGTCTGTTGTGGCAAAGACATATAAGAACACACGCCACAGACTTTGAATCAAAATAGTAGTACGAGGAAGGTGTTAGCAACAGAAGGCAGGCAGGAGGTGCCAGAGAGCAGAAGCACATCCATCCTCCCGGGGGGGGGGGGTACCATGATTTCAGCAGCAACATCCCAGGGCCATAGGTGGTGGCATCAGTAGGGTACAACCTGTGTGATCTAAGTGGTCATGACAGTTACATGACCAAAGGACTCATTTGGGGCATTACCTCTGGTTGAGTAATCTCTAAACCTATTTCTTTAGCACTCCCCCCCCCACCACCACCCCGCCCCGGGGAATCTATGAGTTACCCAGTATCTTTTTGCAAATTCCTTTCTGTTTAAACAAATCCGTGATGACTTCTGTTGCTGGTGACCAAGAACCCTGAGTAGTAAAAGCTCTCAGTACCTATCCCAGGTCATTTGAGGGTTACTTCTGTTCACAACTTTCTGTCTTCTAACATCTATTGAAAGTGTATTTTTATAGAAAGCAAATAGGAGTGAGTTCCCTTTTGGTTATTCTTAATCTGGCCATGCCTTTTAATTAGGCTTTTTAGCATTAATGTTTAACATAATTATTAAGGTGATTATTATAATTGCACAATTGTTCTACTATTTGTTGCTTTCTATTTGTTTCATCTAGACCTTTGTTCTTCCCTATCTCCTTTTTTTCCTCTTTTTTTTTTTTTTTTTTTGAGACAGAGCCTCAAGCTGTCCCCCTGGGTAGAGTGCCGTGGCATCACAGCTCACAGCAACCTCCAACTCTTGGGCTCAAGCAAGTCTCCTGCCTCATCCTCCCAAGTAG